>VMBQ01001470.1:767291-838987 GCA_007657795.1 Dreissena rostriformis
AAAAAAAAAAAAAAAAGAAAAAAAAAAAAAAAAAAAAAAAAAAAAAAAAAAAAATATATAATAAATGCTTATGTTGAATAACTGTATATAACAACACCAGTATAACATTTTAACCTGCCTGTGTTCATTTCGGAACTCTTTAAACTAAAATAAAATAACTGTATGGAGTATTCAAATACCCTAAATTAAGCTGACTGGATAATCTGTTCCAAAATGCTGCCATTATCTAGCAAATACGAAATATTTTGGAATTAAATGCTTAACGCTTACTAATTTAGATGAGAAAAGTTAAAGTACAAGGACGGCGAGGTCGGGTTTTCATCCCTCTGGAAATATTCATTTGGCGAAGGATCATAACCGAACAACATAAAATCCTCTCTAAATAAGTCTCGAAAATTGTGTAGATCTGTTAATGGAACGCTAGAAAAGGCTTCTTTCTTTACTGCAGACTTTTGTCTTGCCAGAATGTTAGAATCGGATTTCTTATGCGCTTCTCTGGCCAGTGTTATAAACTGATTTTCGTTAATGTTATAGACCTCTGTTAAGGTCAAATTTAGCTTGATGTCAAACGCTATAATTCCGCGCATTTGCAGTTTTAACCATATCCGCTGTAAGGCTTTTTCCCAGCTGATATATTTAAGAATATCTTCTTTCCAACTAAATGGACTACGAATGCTGTCTGTAATAGCATCGTCCGTTGTCAAGTTTCCGAAAATTTCCGTAAAGTTGGTCCCAGTAAAATTCAGGTCGAGTTTGTCCATAACAAAGAACGCGTCTTCCGCAAACGACTCCATTTTACCGATGAATTTAAAATTTGCAGCACACGGCTTGCATCCTCGTTTAATACTGACGATATGAGGATCGGGCATTCTTGGTGATTTTTCGGCGTTTATCACGTATTTTAAGAACTCCGTAAAGGTCACGTCGTGCCCCGTTATTATTCGACGCATTATTGGTTTGCCATGTCTGGATCTTACCGCGCGCCCAGCGTCGTCACTTTTTCTATATGCTGAAACCGCTGGAGTTCCCAACAATTTCCAGTAAGTTGGATTTGGAGGAACGAGTTTGTCGATATAAGCCGAAAGCAACCGCGAGAATGGATTGCGAACGAAAAGAAAGCTGAACGCGCAAAGTTCTAAAACACGCTCATCCTTTCCAGGGAACGTGAAAAGTCTCCGGTCTGCTTCCAATGCGCTCTTGATTGGCACGTCAAAAGGATTGTTGTATTTTGCCCGATCAGGGGCGGTTAATATGTAGAAAACTCGCCTCCAGAAAGTAGAACCCACCTTTTCCATCGGACAGAACACGACCCTCTTGCTTGGGATGAAATGCAATCTGGATAGACGGAGTTGTATGCCGGTCATGATTTCCTCAACTGTACATACGTTTTTGGCCAGTACCGCTGCTTCGAGCCCGCTATGTCCGTCGTGCATAAGATGTGATGTATTGCTAGCGATGACATGCAATCTGGAAAAACGGTTATGTGTGCGGGTCTTGATATTTTCCACGATATACACGTTTTTAGCCAGTACCGCTGCTTCGAACCCGCTATTTCTGTCGTGCCTAAGATGTGATTTAAATGCTGTTTGCTGAAACATTAAATATAGGTACAGCAAGAATAGTGCAATTAAAGTGAGACATATATTTACGTTGAGTTTATGAGCTGTTCTTGAGTAAATCGGCTACTTCTGTTCGTAGTTTAGTAACTCAAATGTGTAATCAAAGAAAATACAAGTACAGTGTGATTTTGCCATTGCGAATACAAATATTAAGTTTGACATTGAAAAGGCGTATTTACCAACTCAACGACAAACACAGTGCATGTTTAGGGATGCACAGTATATTTTATGTTTTCAGTATTTTCGCAATGTTAATTTAACACACGACACTTATAGCGTGCTACTTATCAAAATTAAGCGGGGTAGGGATATTTACCTCTATCTTTGTATACATTCTTTTGCATTAAATAATACAAGACTGGTACATGACGACAATTACCTGTATTGCCTCGTTTGTGTACAAATATCCATTGTATATCCATTTGGGAAACATTTGGTGCACATTACCTAAAAATAAAGTAAGTATATATTACGAGAGAAAGTGCGAACATAAAACATGGAACAATGGATAAATCTGCTATTAAAAAAAAATCATCATGAACAACATGCGGGGAAAGCAACGCTTGTTATCGCAAGATTGCAATTGTTATACACGATACACCTATATGCAATACAGTGGGATTTTAATCCGTGCAAATTTTCCACGTACATGAAAAAAATGATATATGAAACATTGGATAAAAAACAGCCATGCAAAATAACTACTTCCCATGTTCTCCCATATAGATTTTTATGGAAACGCTTATTTTAAAGGATGGAAGAATTTCTCTTTCATACGGTGGGAAGAAGACATGATGCTCCCAAATTATAAATGTGTGCTTACCATAGCTATAAAATAATAGGCTTTGCTGAAGACCAAAAGTTGCAAGTCCGATCAGAATTGTCCACTTTAAGAAGCGCAGATGAAGCTTTGATTTCAGCGCTTCCATGATAAACAGGAAGTCCAATTGTTACTTCCGGTAAGCATCAATGTTTGACGATGTTTTAGCTTTTGTTTGGTTGCAAATCCATCTAACTGCGGTCTGAAAAAAAACGATAATGTGTGAAAACAAAACACAACAAATGTGTACATTTTAGCTGTTTATGTCCTGTAATGAAGCACAACAAAAGTCTATTGAACATGGTATACTTACTGTTTTATTTAAGGTTATGCGTGTTGCAATAATAGTTTTTGTAAGAATTTGAATGGCAATAGTATTATTGCGCTGTATGATTTTAGTTTAAAATACAGGATTTCAGGAGAAAAAAAACAGACGTAAAATGTGAGTTATTATTTAGGTGAATATTATTGCTCGAGTCGAAGGAATGTTGAAAGTTATTTCAAAGCCATTTTATACAATACTCAATATTTATTGTTGCTATAATTGTAAAGATTATCAAACCCTATGTTTTGAATAAACTTCAGAATTACACAACAGTTTATACATTAGATGTTGATGTACAAGTATTTCTTATGTTCAAAATGCACTGCATTTCGTTCTTTAAGGGAAAACAGTTAATGTAACTCGTACATGGGTACGTGCAGGTCGAGGCCATCTTGCGCCAAACCGCACACACAGTATGTTGGTAACATTTGTATTGTATTTGTTAGTAATGAATGTCATTACATATTGTCGACACAAATCATTCCATTCTGAGTGAATATACATTAGTTAAAGTTCTGTTATGCATAACCTCAAATAAGATTATGAACTCAATATTGTAAAGTAAAAAAGAAATGTATATGTACAACATGATAACAATACGGTGTTAGTACTAACTTCACTAGGTTCTGCTAAAAAAAACATGTATTTTATTTTATAAAACTTATTTTTGTTATATTTTTTTCAAACTATAACATTAATAGATAAAGTGACTAGGCCGCAGATACATGTCACTACAGTCTTTTTTATGAACAAAACAGGATAATGATAGTAATAACGTACACATTTTGTTTATTGTATTTCAACTTATAATTGCATTTCAGAGTTTTTGTACTTATATCTTTTAATGTCTTAAGATCGTAATCACCAAAATATTAACATCGTGCATGTTCTAAGTTAGTGCAGGTAAGTTGATATGGTTTGAATTCCATTGGTTTTAATATGGTGATTAAAAAATGAGAAAGAGTTATTATAAAAACTGAATACATTTGAATTTATTATTTTTATTTTTTATTTTTTAGAGAATCCTTTCATAATAGTTTATGCTTAAAGGGACTGTAAACCACGAATGACGAAAAAAGAAAGTTCTAAAATACCGTATTTTTTACAATTATTAGTTTATATTGATTAAAATATCACGACTGGTATATTACATTACTTGAACAAAGTTCATATTTTCAGTATATTCGACAAATATATGACATAACGATATACACACTATAAATAACGCAAATAGATTGATCATTTTATATATAAAATATATACAATTCACTACGCATGCACAATTTGCATTCCTGGGTTTACCACGTGACGATGATGATCAATATACTTGCGTTATTTATAGTTAACTGGTAGTTACCTGGTATAACTACCCAGTATTTTTTTTTCAAGTAATGTTATATACCAGTCGTTATATTTTAATCAATATAAACTAATAATTGTAAAAAAATACGGTATTTTAGAATATTTTTTTTCGTCATTCGTGGTTTACAGTCCCTTTAATTCTAATATGTTGAAAGTTGTTATATGTTTCTCTGGATAATTTGAAAACATCACTTGAAATAAGTAAAGGCACGGTCACTCCTTGGTACTTTTATTTAAAACCGGAGTTTATAATGAACCGTGAAACAGGTGGATTCAAACCTTCATTAATTAAAAAATGATAGTATTTATCAAAACAGACCTCAATGTATTGCTTCGACGTAAAACTTTTAGAGATAACACACAATTTGTCTAATATTTCGTATTCATCTGTCACACATAATATCTTAGATGCAGTTAAACCAATTTGAAGGTTTCAATAACATTAAAATTAAGATCGATTTTTTTTTTAGATTAACATGAAATAAGATAAGGTTTTAAAATTGTTTAATTCCTAAACTAGCTTTAATTGAGTGTGCATTTTATTTCTTAGAATGTATCCATATGAAATTTGTTTTTTTCAGTTTATTCTTTTACCCCCCAACGACTCAGTCAGTACACTAATTAATTGATAGGTCCTTGCTTGAATTAACGTGAACAGGTCCCTTTATTTTTCCATTTAAAATTTCCCATGTCTGTTACCTTAGGAAAAACCTATTTTGATTTCCAAGGTAAAGGTGAGTAATGCCATCCTGTTTTGTATTGGTACCATGCCAATATATTGTTTGTTTCACTATGAATTGATTATGAACTATTCATCATGTTCACATATTTAAACATATGATGTTAAAGTTAAACAGCCCTTCAATATAAAATCTAGTCCTTTCTGAATACCGTTGCTTAGGTGAGCCATATGAATTATTTCGGGCCCAATAAATTCGTGTACAGATGATGCCCCACATGTCAGTCATACTTATTAGAAGTTTATGATAGCTGTATAAAAAAGATCCTAGTATGTTTCATAATGTTATACAATATATTACATTCTCAACTTCAGGATGATTGTCATACTCGTTTGTGGCAAAGTGGGTAACCTTGCAAGTGAATCAGGAATTTAAAATTTAAACGGTCAAAACTATCATATTTTTCTATTGTTCAGACAAGGATTCACCATAAACAATTTCTAGGTTCTAAATGTGTATTTTCTTTTTTTTATTATTTATGACTTGAGATGAGTATGTTTCTTGTTTTTCGAGGGGAGATAACAACACAAGTGTGCTCATTTTTTTTATTTAATTCACTTGTTACATCTTATTTACTATAATTATTGATTATATATTTCATGAATCTATAAATATACACGAGATTAATCTTGCTCGATCACTATTTAATTCTTTATTTTTTTCTGTATTTTTTTCTTAAACTGTAATATGGGATGCATTCTACCATAACAACGGAAACTACGGAGAAAGAACAGACAATCAAAACGCTGTTATATCAACAAAAAGAAACAATTACTCAAAAGTTACGTTCTACAGAACATATATGTTCACTTATAACTTAAAGTAAATTGATTTTACTAATCTATACAGTTTTTCTTGAAATAAATTGGGGTTTTTGAAAAAAGTCGAAGCTATGCAAATTTTAGAAGGGGTTGAACGCCGTGTCCGCCCCCTCTTAAGCCGCCTATGCAATAAGCAGTGCTGAACTTGATTTGTATTATTATCTTGTTCAATGCTTGTGTATGAAATAGGATGTCATCTGTAGCACCCGTGACACATACAAACAGCTTAAGTAGTGTCATCCGATTTGGTGTGTTTTTTAACCAAATTCGATTGAATCTGAATAAACCAAAATCAATGTGTTCTTAATTGAAAAAGGGACACAATTATTGTACAATTATTGACCTTCTTCATCACAGGCATTGTAAAGCCTAATTAGACAGATGGGAATATGGTCTTTGATTATTGCGTTCTCAAAACATTTGAATAAAATTGTAGTTTTGAAAACCTGCATGCTTGTTTCTCTACAGTGCGGTTCATTCGTATGAAATAACTCGAATAAAACCAAACATTGATACTATCGTGAATGTATTCAAATACAATTTACTTAATTTAATTATATTTATTTATTTTGGTTGAGTAGTGTGCCAAAGTTTGAAACAATAAGATCCGGCTTAATAATCAGGTATTTCATATAAGCCCATTGATTTTCAATAATAGTTGTGTTATAACCGAATTCTCTAGGGTTGATATAAGCATAAATATCTCAAATATGATTTTCAATATTTAAGTTTAAATAAAAGTTTTTACGTGTGTTTTAATTGTACAATAATTTCGTTATATTTTATCAGCTAACGCAAGTCTTAAAATATTCCCAATATTGAATACCGGTATATTAGATCAATTTAACACGTTACAGGCAAAATAGAAGCAGTGAAATACTTTTGTCTGGTCGATTGGATAAAGACCATCAGCAACAAATTAATACAAGCAGATTGTATTAGTGCTAAATGTAATATCTTAAGAAACTACGCAAAAACTACTAACGTAGATAAAAGTGAAAAACTGAAAGCGTGAAAGACTGAGTATTGTATGAGTATGTATGAGTGTTGCTTAAAATGATTGCATGTAACTAAATTCAAGCGAATATGTAATCACTCTGCTATGTATTTGGTAACACAATATGTAAAAAGTGTTTAAAAAAATGATTTTAAAGTGTACACAAATTTGGCAAACGAAAACGAATAGAGAAAAGCAGAATATTAAATGACGTTTTGAAATTTAAAAAAATACGTATGATTTAAATTAGATAAAGAACAGAAATCTTCATATATTGTATGATGCGCTTTCTTTTTATATATATAAAAATGTACTGTCAATTAACGTTTGCATTAAAAATATGGAACTCTATAAACTGTGATTTTTGGGTAAAAATATTTGTGAACCATATTTCATAATGCTATTATAGATAGTACGTATTATTACTTATTATAAATGAAGCTCACCTGCATAATGTCCTTCAAATAAGCTGGTGACAATCGTCGCATTCCAATTTAGATTAAGAAATATATTCATTCATTCGTTACAGGAATTAAATGATCTTTACATGTAAAGACTGTGATCTCATATGCTGGTTTAAGATACAAAGTATCACATAGGCTCAGAGAGCAAATAAACCGTTATAGTATAGTACACGTACTTTACCAGCGCGCCAGATGCTAATTGTATAGCATATTGTTGTGTGCCATTGATACAATATCTAAGAACCATACGCTGTAGTGAGCTAATATTAAGACCTTGTCGATGTAATAGCTTTTTTGAAATCAAGCACACCGGCTCAACTTCATGAAATGTCACACCGTGCTTAAACTTAATTATGTTCTTTTCTGTGTTTATGAGAGAAAAAATAAAGCGTTTTATTAATCCACTATCAAAGACTGAAAAATGATGATAACAGTTATCATAACGTAAAAATATATGTAGCTTGATCATTGTTCGGCATTCGTTCTAGTCCAATACGTTATTGCTTTACTTGCGCAATACGATGTAATAAGCAGTAAACAACTAACGCCAAGAATGTAGTGTGGATGAAGGGTCGTCGCTGTGGCATTGCTGTAAAAACGTAGTGAACACGCTTCGGGGATGGTGAGCACGCCACGAGCACGCAAAGAAAATAGAAAGCAAAAGCCCGGCCAGCGATGGTTGACGGTATTTGGAGTTATTTCAGCACACAAAAACAACATTTGCGCCGCTCTTACAACGACTATCAGCGTTTTCCAAAAGCGGTCATTTTAGTCGTACTGAGGAGTCATGTAACGGGGTATTACTGAACCAACGTAGAGCTTTGCGCAGAATATTTTGGAATAGAAAATATACACGGGTAACGAAAATTGAATCAAATGCCTAAATTATGGACTTTTCATACAAATGAATTGTTCAAACTTGAAACAAAAACATAAAAAAGCAAAGAGACTAAGACAAATAGTATGATATACGTTTTTTTAAAAACTATGTTGATTTCATAGAGAAGTCGCCATCGATATATTGATAGGGTGTAAGCTATTATTAAAAATACGATGAAGAAAGCTTTAAAAAGATACATAACATCTAGGTCTGATTCAAGAATGGTAGTTGTCAATTGCTTCCTTTTGTTTTTGTAACCTGCTTCGATCGAAAAAGCTTTCCAAGGGAAATTGTGTGCCATTACATGACTGAACTTCTGTAAAACATGGCATGAAAGGTCATGTTTATATTTCATGTGATTGTTTTTACATGTATGCATCTTTATAAATAATATCAATATGTTTCAATTGTAGTTTCCCAGTATGATGTGTCGTTGAATCGGCTTTCTCGCACTTCGTTTTAGACTAACTTTTGATGATTTTGGAACAAATCAGAACGCGTATAAATATATGAATTAAAAAAACAACAACATATGATCGCAGTCTTTGAGCTCATTCTTAATATAAACTTTAATTCGCATAAGTGGTAACAATGATGTTTTTACCTATTCGTACAAGATCGTCTTACATAGGTTCCTTGTCATATGAGGTCACTTTCGTCGTCTGCACTCGTTACAGAGGATTCTAGTACGCATTCCGGCTGGTAATCGTAGTTGGTATATGTTCAGACTGTCGAAACTGCGGTTCTTAAGTTCACTCAACACATTTACATATTTTATGCCATGATTGGTCATGAGTTCACAATAGGGAGTTTCCAATTACTTGTAGAAGAATATGCTATTTCTTGTGGGGGTGCTAAATTCGGCTATACTTGTCAGGGAAACGTGTGAGTAGGTAGCATGTCAGAAATATTAATAAATATGACAAGTCATCCATCTCCCTTCACACTTTCTACAGTTCAAAAGAGTCAAATGTAACTGCCTCAACCAATTGTGTGTTTAAAAGGTCGTTTTTGTCTTTTATTTATCACCAACAAGCATCCATATGCGTATTCTACTTTCTGTCTGCATACTACAGAGTACATTGTAACAAGGCATTTCAAATGTGTGTTAGTTTTTTACATTTAGTATTTTAGTGTTAAATAAATATGAAAACATAGTGTTTTAACTCGCCGACGTATGCACAAAATGAAACAATAGACCAAAGATGTAGTTCCGTCAGGAAAGTGTTCATAATACACCTGTGAAATTATATTGGCTTGCTCGAACATTAAAAATATAAAACATACTCGTTTGATTAGTATTCTGCTGNGCTTAGGGCAGGTTCACAAACAAGATCATGTCAATGTTTACAAAACTCAAATCCTGCGAAATGGCCGTCCATCCCTGTTCAAACCCTGTGACAGTCAGTTTATGGTCAATGAGTTGTATGATCCTGTAGTTGAATGTAATGCAGATGATAACAAAAGAGCTTTGTCTGTAGATGTTCCTTGACATTATGGATAGGGGTGTGCAAAAGGGCTCAGAGAATAGGTGGAGTGCTCCCCTTCCTTTCAGGAGTGACAGACAGCGTTTGCCCAACAACCGGTCCGAAGCTCTAAGGCGAGCTAAATCGTTTGATTCCCATTTGCATAAACACTCAGATAAGATGACCCACATGACCGAGTTTATGGCAAAGATATTTCGTAATGGACATGCTGAAGTTGCTCCCCCTTTGACAGAAGGAGAGGAGTGTTGGTACCTCACAGTGTTTGGTGTTTATCACCCCAAAAAGCCGGGTCAAGTTCGGGGTGTATTTGAGTCCTTTGCAGAATATCAAGGCATTTCTTTGAATTCGGTATTGCTTAGTTGACCAGATCTTACAAACAGTCTATGAGGAGTCTTACTGAGGTTTAGAAAAGATGCTGTTGCAATTGCAGCAGACATTGAACAGATGTTTTATTGTTTTGAAGTTGATAAACCTGATAGGAACTTTCTAAGGTTCTTTTGGTATGAGGGAAATAACCCTGCCAATCCTTTGATAGAATATCGCATGTGTCGCCATGTTTTTGGTAACAACCCTTCTCCGGTAATCGCCACATATGGGCTCAGGACGTCAGTTGAGGGTAGTGAGCAAGATGTGCAAGAGTTTGTGACAAGGGATTTTTATGTAGATGATGGCTTAACGTCGAAGCCTTCTGTCTCTGAGGCTGTTAGTGTAGTCAAAAGGACTCAAATGGTATTGGCGCAAAGTTCTCTCACAAAATTGCTTCAAACAGTGTAGCTGTTATGAGTAGCTTCCCTTTGAGTGCTTGCTAAAGATACACAATGTCTTGAATTTAGTTGTGACTTCCCTTTGCAAAGCAGTTTGGGATTATGATGGGATTTGAACTCGGATTCATTTGTCTTCAAGATTGATGTTCATAATTGCCCAAAAACCAAGAGAGGGGTTCTCTAAACGGTCAATAGGGTATTTGAGCCGTTAGGATTTGTGGCACCCTTCACACGTGTAGGGAAATTGATTTTGAGAGATATTGTCCTTGAGCAGAAAGACTGAGATGACCAGATATCAGAAGATATTTTGCCGAGGTGGTTGGAATGGAGGGAATCTTTGCCACGCTTGCCTTCATTACAGATCATAATGTGTTACTTTTTGCATTCGGTAAGTGTAATGACAGTATTGGAGTTGCATGTCTTCTCAGATGCTTCGGGGAAAGCAATCAGTGCAGTTGCTTATATTGTAGGAGTCTTGGCCAATGGTGAAAGACATGTTGGTTTTCTTTTAGGAAAGTCCAAGATCGCTCCTTGCAAGGGACACACCATACCGCGTTTGGAATTGCGTGCTGCTGTTCTTGCTATCGAACTCAAACGACTTGCTACTGACAAATTGATGTTACCTTTGACTCTGTGAAATTTTACACAGATAGTAGAGTTGTTTTAGGCTACATCAACAATCACAGCAAACGCTTTCTCACATATGTTAGCAATCGTGTGCAAAAGATTAGATTGGTTAGTTTACCAGGTCAATGGAACTACGTTCCTTCATGATCGAACCAAGCTGATATAGGGAGTAGAGGTGCTACACCAGATAGGTTAATACAAAGCTTGTGGTTCACTAGTCCTCAATTTTTGTGGGAAAAGCATTCACCAGTTCCAGAGTTTTTCCCATTAGTAGATCCAGATCATGATTCTGAAGTGAGACATGATGTTAAGACATTTGCCACAAGTGTTGCTGAGACCAGGAGTTCGTTGAGTTGTAGGTTTGAAAAGTTCTCTTCGTGGAAGAGACTAGTTCATGCTATCACTGTTTTGAGAAACCTAGCAAAATCTTTCAGTGAAAGGTCTGAGTGCAAATTTTGCGTGGATGAAGTCTTACCAAGTCTTTGGAGTTTCAGCAGCAGACAGAGTGCATGATTGTTAGAATGGTGCAGGCAGATTTCTATCAGAGTGAAATTCAGTGTTTAAAGAAAGAACAGAATCTTCCTAGAGATTCTCATATTGTGGCCTTAAACCGACGGAGAGGATTTAATATAAGTGTCACATCGACCTTTTTATCCGATCCAAAGCACATTCATGTTTGGTATCTGAATATCTCGAATAATGTTTACATGTGTACATGTTTACATGAATTATTTGCTTGAAATAAAGTTTAAACTAAACCCGGTTTTAGACCAGAATGTGTTGCTGCGTGTAGGTGGTCGTATAAGTCGAAGTAAATTGAGCTTTGGGAAAAAAACATCCACTTATCATTCCAGGCAAAAGTCACATTGCAAATCCGTTTATTTGCCATGAGCAAGTGAAGCATCAAGGTCGACATTTCACTGAAGGTTGTGTACGATCTGCTGGGTATTGGATTACGGGTGCAAAACGCTTAGTTTCCTCGATCATTTACAACTGTGTGAAATGTCGCAAATTGAGAGGTAGGCTCTTGGAACAGAAAATGTCAGAATTGCCTGCTGATAGGGTTGTTGAAACTGCCCCATTTAGTCATGTTGGAGTTAATGTATTTGGTCATTGGCAAGTTGTTACAAGACGCACACGAGGTGACCAGGCTTCTTCAAAATGGTGGGCAGTGTTATTCACTTGTCTTACCATTCGAGCTGTCCATATCGAAGTAGTTCAGGAAATGTCGACATCCTCATTTATTGATGCATTGCGGAGATTCATTGCTATAAGAGGAAAGGTGAAAACCTTTTGCTCTGATCGAGGGACAAATTTTGTAGGTGCTGTGGATCATTTGAATATTGAGGCCATAAATGTGGAGGATCAAGAAACTGGCATGTTCTTAAAGGGTAATAATTGTCAATGTTTGTTACATTCCACACACAGTTCACACATGGGAGGCTCATGGGAGCGTATGATTGGGATTGCTCGTAGAATTCTCGAGTCTGTACTCTGTGATATTCGAACTCTTACGCATGAAGTACTGGTTACTGTGATGGCCGAAGTCAGTGCCATAATTAATGCTCGACCAATTGTACCCTTATTATATGACCCTGAACACCCAGAAGTACTTAGTCCATCAGCCATGTTAACCCACAAAATTGAATGTGATCAGCAAATGGTTGGAGATCTAGATCTCAAAAACTTGTACAAAGACCAGTGGAAAAGAGTGCAGATCATTGTGGATCAATTTTGGGTTAGATGGAGAAAAGATTATCTGCAGTCTTTGCAAAAGAAAAGCAAATGGCAAAATGATTGTACACAGATTGATTTAGATAATATAGTTCTTCTGAAGGAATCAGATACTTGTCGGAATTCTTGGCCCTTGGCCCGTGTCTCAAAGACCTTTCCTAGTCAGGATGGCAAAGTTCGTAAAGTCGAGGTCACTATCTTTAGGGATGAGAAACTTCTTACCTACATAAGGCCAATTGTAGACTTGGTCCTTCTTGTGAAAAACAAGTAGAAATGAGCAAATTTGTGCGATTTGATTACATGTGTTCACCATGATCAGTATTATTTGTTTTTATATCAGTATAATTTGTTTTGATATAGTATTATTTGTTAGTACGTTCTGCCAGATATATGTTTAGTGCCATGTTGACGCCTGTGAGATGTGTCTAATGTGACATTATTTGGGTCAGATTGTTGTGACCAACTAAGCTATACATCATGTATGTTACTAGATTGGTTCAGAAAAAATGTATGGTTACAAGTATGAAACATTGTAGCAATATCATACATTGACTACCTAGATTTAAATTTTTGATTTTCTATTTCTTTAAGTGTAGTTAAAATGTGAGGTGGTATCTTTGATATCAGGCGGGGAGTGTGCTGCCTGCGGCACGTTATCTTTCCGGTAGATTTTCTTTCCGACTGTTTTTCCTGCTTTATATTTTTCTTTTGGGTTTTATGAGCATATTTTCCGGAATTCAGTAACAAAGCAGCGATTTGCTTAACAATCTCCAAATTCAGTCTCTAGGTCCCACATGTTGTAAGTTTTGAGGTTTTTATTGTTGTTAAACTTGATTGTATTATTTAGAACCTTTTTTGTAAGTCACGAGTCAGTCGGTTTGTAAATAAGTCAGTTGTAAGTGGTTTCAGTAAGACTGTATTTTCAGCAAAAGTCTTGACTGTGTTTTAATGGATCGACATGACAATAATTTCATTAAATATATATAAAGAGTTATTTCAGAAATAAGTTAAGTGTCCCTCTATTTTCTGTTTCAGCCTTTTACCTTGAAAGTTCGAAATAAATACATTGAAAGCGTAACTTTGGTTGCTGTTTAGACAAAACAGTATTTTTTACGTTAAAAGCTGTCAAAATTGCCAAAATAATAATACAAAAACATTATATGAGTACAAAAACTAAACTCTTCAAGATCTAGAGGAATATTACTTAAACAGTGGAATTTGTTAACATAACCGTTAGAAAAGTAAGAACGAACCAAAAAGGGATTACCATGTTCTTCGTACTGTTTCCATATTCTCTACTCTGTTAACGTGTTCTCCACTCTAAAACCACGTTCTTCAGACTGCTACAATGTTTCACACACTGTTTCCATGTTCTCCACCATGTAACCAGAATTTTGTGACGTCATAAATGTGACATCATATGATTACGCCATTGTCGCTTACCGCAGACGGAAACTATTTTTTTAGTTTCTGCATCGTTGAATAGTTTTAATTGTTATACAAATGTATTGTTATGAAAATCATAAAAATAAATCCCCAAAAACCTAGCACCTAGGTAGAGTCAAATGATCCAAACTATCACTACACTCGAGCTAGAGTGAAATGATCGAGTTTTCATTCACTGGTATTATCCGCTCATTTGCCGCTCATTCACCTCATTGTATGAAACAAAATACACACAATACGACAATACGACAATACACGTAACATAATTATTGAAGCTGGGAGATGCAATATATTAATTGATATTAATTATCAGTTAATGATGCATGAAATCAAGCGTTTTTCACTTGATATTTATAAAGACCTAGTTAAAGTTATTACTAGCGCAAAGCCATTACCGACACGTTTACTAGCTACGTTTGTTCGGATTGGTCATGTTGCACTTGCAGGTCAGTAATTGACAAAGTGATGGCAATTTCGTCAAACAAGTGAATATGTATTTCTTGCTTACTTCAAAGTATGTGTGTCTGCCCAGAATAATAAAGAGTAAAAAAAAAAACATACATTAAGGACCTTGTGATGGAGTTAATTTCGCCTTTTTCTCAGTTATATTTTACTTAGTGTGAACAAATGTCACAACAGGTTTTAATTCCTTTTAAATTCCAAATGCTTTGCATATTTTCTATGCACTGTTCTATGGCAGTGAACCTAGATTTAATCATGTTTTGTATTTTAAATGTTGTATTGTAGGCATAGTACTGAAGTGTAGAGGCGTTTTGCCAGTTACCACAGATAAAATACTTCAGTTAGTTTTATATTAAGAACATAGATGAAATATGCCAAACAATTGCTACTGTCGCGTTATTAATTCATTCTTTGACAATTCGGTAAATGCAAATGCAATATTGTCACTTTATGTCTTTCCCCGGTGATCTTAACTGGTATTTCTGAATGAATAGTTGGTACCTTGGCTAAATCGGCTATGAAAATCGTGTTAATCGTCAGCTTCTACAGCAGAATCAATTTCAGCAATTCATGAACTATGACGCACTTTCAAATATATAGAAACTGCAACCCCGTACACATATATACTCTCGTAACTCTGTATTCGTATTTACGCGTTGATTATATTTATAAACCATGGTTGGTGTGAAAATGTCCGCATGGTAATAACACGGTTGTATCAAAGAGTGTATAATACGAAAATACAAAGCACACTCATCTAGTTCATTGCTAGTTCTATAATGTTGCGTTACCAGTAGTCTAATATCAGCGTATAGCCCCAGCCAATCGATAGAGTATCATTGTTGTTAGAAATATGAAGATACAAGCAACAAATTAATCACATTTACTATGGTTCCAAATGAAATACGGCGGTATCATGGGAAAGCATGACGTTGACTAAATCGATGTAAACTTAGTTGATTGATTGGGCAGGCCGTTGGCCATTTACAGACGAGCGCTCTTGATGCGCTCGAAAAATATTGTTTTCAATTATGTTAGCTTTCATATTTTGGTGTTTCTTTTAGTTGTGTAGTTTCCATTGATAATAATCAGCCAAATGCAATTTTGCGTAAACAAAATCTAAGCGATTGTTTTTAAATAATATTTCGTTTTCAAAATAAGTCTGATTATGAAGATGAATATCATGTTTTGATTAGTAGTCCCCTATATTGAGCTGTTCGATAGACTTGTATGAACACATATGACTATACTTTGCCAAACGTGGTCATATTTATTAGCTTATTTAAATCCAACCTTACGAAAGAAATCTTCCAAAAAACACACTGCTCACCATGGCGAAAGTTGACATTAGGCAATGTTTAGAATGGGATTTATAACTGCGCCTACATACATGTAGTCCCGTCAAACACCGTGGTAAGGGTACGAGTGTTTTCACAATACAGGTTTGTCAAGCAACGCGTGTCTATCTGTCTGAACAGCTTAACACATGTTCATGCAAATGTCGTCAAAAATAAATTACGAAACACATGCGTACTATAAAATGAATCAAACTGATGGCAAACGAATGAACGGGTTAACGAGAATGTATGAACTACACAAATGTTATCTGCCAAGCAATAAGTTGCATATGAGACGAAAGTGATGCGCACATGAAATACGCATAACGGTTTTGGAACTCAAATAGAGGAGTCAAATAATTAAGTATATTATCGGGCAAGCACAGTGGAATGATATGTATGATCCCAATCAGACTTCTAGGCATCGTTTTTGACGGAAGATCGGTAAATATCAAAAGAACAATAAAGACTCAAGCTCTGCGATTTATATATGTCCCAGATAATTCAGTTCTATCGAAAGATTATGACCGGCAAAGTCATTCATATCCCGGTTGTATCACCAATATATAAATCAGACAACTTTACAATTTTCATATTTGACACAAACAGAAATCACGTCGACAAACTGTTTTAAACATAAAAAAAAAACATTAAATAAATATCTGCTTACAATGTGTCTTTGTATATACAATAAAACTCCTTAAAATGTTGACGTGTATATGTTAGAAAGCTATAATACTACTTTTTACTTGTTAGTGTCTATCTTACACATAAAATAAAATTTAAAAAAACGGTAACACTGTGTCTTTTTATATGCATCTGTACTCTTTGAATTGTTAACGTTTATATGTTAGAAACGAAACATTTCAGGAGAAATCAGCAGACAAAAGCTTTTTCAATTTGCTATAATCAAAGTATTTAACTCAATTATGATTTTGAAACGCAGGAAATGAGAAGTGAAATCAGTGTTCATTAAGCACTATTGATGCACAATCAAACATGACGTTTTCTCGAAATTTCCTTTCAATAATTAGGTCGCCTTCAAATGAATTATGACAATATAATATTACTTTCGGAGTTTTTGAATGTGCTATGTGTCTTATATTAAGAACTAAGCAGCATATGCACCGCAAAATAAATCGCGCAATTGACCATTTGCAAAAAACATATCTCGAAACAACTTTCTGTTCGTTGTTCTTTTTTGCTTTGTGTATCCTATGATTTAAAGTCCGTGGTCTTAAGATAACGCACTGACTTAGCATGATACGGATCGCAGGTTGGATTTCCTGCAACACCTAGTAAACAAATGGTGTTTTGCATGTGACCAAAAGATTCAAGGTCGTCTCCCATAAATAGTTTCTCTGGCATTATCCACTAAAACCCAGCTAACATATCTTCTAGGGGCGATGGTCATATGGGAGAGAGTTCCCGGGTACTAGAAATAATAGGGGACCGCGTTGGATTTCATCAGACATCTCACTTGACAATTGAAACAACTAACGTATACCAAATGTATACATATGTCAAACATACGAACATTATTTTACAATAAGCCTGTTACAATAACTCGTATATACGAGTTACACTAACTCGTTATAATACATTGACGATCAAGATATAAAAATAGAAGTCACTGTTTTATTTAAAACTTTTACAGTATTGTTTTATTATTTGAATACAATAATCGCGTATTTTTGTTTCTGTTCTTGCTTGTAAAGAGCACATAGAAACATGTTTAACGTTATTTTGTTCTCGTCATAATCCAACATACTAGGTTTTTGCTTAAACTGCGATTGGAAATAAATATGATATGTATACATGCAGTAAATCAAACGTTCTACTTGCCACCAGAAAATGCGTTCTTTGTCACCGTTTCAATCTTACGTTGATCATTTTAATTTTTCAAACATCTTCTATTGAATTTGTTATGTCTTGGCGGTTACAAAGGTTGATAAAATAATTTGATCACATCCCCCAAGGGCCTCTGGTTCTAACGACTTCTGTGATACTTCTCGACAATGGATGACACGCAACGAACTGAGAAGTGATTTATTATGAGGATGCCTTCCCTTTTTTAATATCTGCAACCGTTTCAATGTTATTCGATTGTCAGTGATTCATGAAGCAACCAAACCCTCTGAATTATGTGTTCAAACTCTCGGATCCGAAACAGAAGACAAGCGGAAGAATGTGGCATGATAATAACTTTGTTTAAGATCAAACCGTATAGTGGTTAGAAGGATATGAATATACGTATTTAAGGCATTCAATCTTAAAACAAGTAATATAAAGATAGTTGTCAAGACATGATATGGTCCAGATATGATTTAATTATTTAATGTAGATGTATGAAAGGAAAAGAAATGTATTCAGCACAAGTGCGTTTAGTAGAATCACTCATCTTTTTGGTAGGTTAAGAGTTTTTGGTGTTCGTTAACAAGGAAAGAATAAAACATCCCTACATGGGCGGTCGACACATATTTGTGTTGTGACATACATGTTTAGTGATACTTTACACACTATGCTCCTTACGAGCCACTTCAGCTTTCAAAACGCAAGTGTACGAAATGCGTGAACAAGGTAGTTCAACGTCTTGAGTTGACTGTTGACTTACTATCTGACTATACTTGTAACTGACACTATTGTCGTCTGCCCCAAAATTACTAGCCATCTACCCAAAATAAATGGTCATTGTCCCCAAAAATGGGTCAGTGACGTCGATCGACCATAAAAAATCGTCATGAACGCTCAAAATGACATCACGCTAAAAGACACCGCCATATTGGATTTTGAACAAAAAATTATGTAATACAAACTATGGGCGCTTAGAAAGATGGATACACCACTTTAAACAAGTATTAAACAGAGATTTCATCATATCTATAAATAACCTTTTTTATGCTTAGTTCAGTCGCTGCAGACAATGGCTTAAACCTGACCACAATGCAACGCGACAAATGGCTGCGACCGGATCAGAAATGAGAATGGTCTGACAATAACCTACGAAAAATGTATTAATTTATGCATATTAAAATAGATATACGACGTAGATGGAAAGGTATAATCACTCAACATTATGTAAGCTTAATACGTGTGAACACACTTAGATATCATGACATTAAATCGAAGATCAAATGCAGTATCAACAACAACAACTTAGGACTTTGCAGTAAACGGATGAAATGTTTTTAAACGGCTTTGTCTTTTGTTTGTATGATGCTGTGTGAAATTAACAAGTTCACATGCAAATTAAATCATGGCTGCTTAAATATTCAACACATGAGTTGTACAGCAATGGGTAAGTTAAGTTAAATTTATAATATAAACAAATGTTGGATACTTTAATGTTCCTATATGCAGGGCATATGATTACCCCCTTGTCTTTTTGGCAAAACTTTTGTTGCCATAGTCCACTGGTAATTAAAACAAATACTAAAGACAGTTCACTGATAATTATCTTATGTAATCTAAACAAACGTAATGTTACAAGATAAACTCACAATAAAAACACACTTTAAACATTAAAACAACAATACATCCTTTTGGAAATGTTACATGGCTATGGCAGAAAAGTTTTCATTGCGTCTGCACTTCCTGCCGACCGGAGCTCTATCCGATACCTCGCTTGGGAACCAACCCAACTATGACGGATTGTTGCTCTTCCGGTTTGAAGACGACTGATTCTTCCGACACTGATTTCAGGTGTGGGGGAACGTCCTTTGCATTGACAACCGATAAGGCCGTAGTACGGCTGCACGTTTCAGCTGAGTTTAGCTGTACTCGTCTCACCATTGTAATGTTATCCCGCTCATCTTCGTTTTGTTCATTAGCTATTACATCTGTACAACCACCTATCCCCTCTGCTTTTCCGATCTCTGCCTCGTGCCGCAACGCTACGCCCGTTGAGAAAGGTTTCATAACGTTTTCCTTACAGGTGACGATACTGTTTACGTCATCTAACGTTACCAATGGGTTACGCTGTACGAAACCTTCTGTGGATTCAAATACGTATTTTTCTTCTTTGCCTTTATCATCTGCCTCATCGCGTTCAACATAAACGTCAACCACCACTTCTGAAAGCCCCGGGATGGCAACATCTTCTTCAACGGTGACCTTCCGCAGCCTCTTGGTATCCGGTATCAATACGATTTCTTTTCCTTTAAGCTTGATGACACTCTTGCTAAGGAAGATGTCCACCTGTCCGTCCTTCTCTCCAGCCCACACATCCGGCCCTAGTAGCACTTCGTCATCTATGTCGGCCACAACTGCTTGACAAGTCACCTTTACTGGGCCTAATTTCATATTAAATTCGCCCACTCCACTCTCATGTATTGGTGAACCACCTGCCCCACGCAGCTTGACTGACCACTTAAGGACCGGCTTTTCCTTGATGCTCAGCTGGTCATACACGCGACTGGATACCACCGTCCTCGAAGCACCGGTATCAGCAGTGAAGGTCAATGGTGTCTCCCCTATCCACCCTCGGATATAAACACCAGTGGTCAGCTCTCTTCCTCCCTTCACTCCAGTACAGGATATTTCCCTCTTCGGCTCGCTTATTCCAGTATGACGTTGCTTGCCCTCTAAATTACTGTTTACTTCTTTTTCTAACAGGACCTCCCTCTGGGCTCGAGAAAAGCCCCTCGCTCGTTTAAATCTTCCCAAGATGGCGTTTCATCGTTAGTCTTCGTGGCAAATGAATTATCCCTTGCATGGTTTTGCGGACAGTCTCTTGCGTAGTGGCCGGTCTGATGGCACCTGAAGCGCTCTACGTCTCTTCTTGGCGGCCGCCTCCGCAAATGTTTAATTTCATCTTCCAGCTTCTCTATTCCTATTTATAAGAGTTTTCAATAACTCGTGTTCAGTATTCTGCTCACCAATGTCGCTTTCTCCGTTCTCGGACGTTATGGGCGTACTTCTCTCCTGGTCCGTGACCACTCTGCAGGCAGCCCTTTCAGTTAAACGTTCTTCCAAGAATTCGTCTTCAGGCGCGTCAGTGGTATAGGCTCTCCTGGTTGGATGCTTGTATTCTTGATGGATTTACTCCCACTTCTTGTTTGGATAAAATTCACCACATGGAATACCGCCTCGTTGATATTCCTTGGTTCCTTGTGGTACTCAACCTCGAACTTCACCTCTTGGTCAACCAGCCCATCGAGGAATTTCTCACTAGGTCCTCATCTCTTGTGTTTCGATCCCGTTGCTTGTGCGCTTTTTTGTACAGACGATTTAGTTCGGCCACATGTTCTTCTGCTTTTTTCCCATGTTTCTGGTTGCGCCTACTGAACTTGGCTGCGAAAGATCTGCTTGTCTCGATTACGCGGTACCTCCTTTTCAATTCTGTGGTCAGTTCATGATAGTCGGACAACACTTTCGAAGGCAGCTGTGCAAACACAAATTCGCTAGCCTGACCTACTATCATCGGCAGCAGATTATCCAGCTCATCGTCCTCGTCCCAACCACACCTTCCGGCAATTGCATCAAACTTCGTTGACCATACTGTCCAATCTTCTTTACCTGTGATAGTGGTATCTTTGGCACCGGACGAGTATTACGCCTAACTGCGGGCCTTCTATAAACGCCATCGGCCCTTGGTGCGTGACGTGCAAGCGCTCGCAGCCTATAGTTGTAGACACGCCCCGCATCACTTTCGTTTTCGTTGTCTCCCTCCCCGTATCCATCTTTGTCTTCATGGCAGTTGTTGCGATTGCCCATCCACTGACGTTAGCAGATGCCATCGAGCTCCCGTTCCATTAGCGGGTTTCCCGAATCACGCCTATACACGTCGTCACGTCGCTGCCCATACCCGTTCCTCCAATCGCGCTGGCCTTCAAACCCGTGCTGTACGCTGTCACGACCATTCCCAAAATACGTATTATCCCGCTCATGTACATATTGAGCGCCGACAGGTACATCGCCGTTGAACGCAACCCTGTTGTTAAAGTGACTTTGGCCCTTTACAACGCGCAACTCGGATACAACTTCCTTAAGCGCTCCGGCTACCTCGCGCATGAACCCATGGGTAGCGGCCATGCCACCGCCGCCTTCGTGGTCGCTACTTCCGTCTGCCTCGACGTCCGTTCGCGCCGCGTCCCCTTGTACGCTCAATGCGTCTGGAGAGACTTCCGTGCGCGCCTCGTCCCTTTGAGCGCACGTTGCGTGTGTAAATCGTGTTCCCCTCATGAGCCCCGCTCTGATAGTTACTTCCGGGTCACTGTCATTTAGATCGCTCATGTTAACTAATTTAATCGCCGCAATATTCGTGGAAAGTATCTAGTTGGGTTGTTATTAAAGATACGCTGCTTACAATGTTCACTTGTTATTTGAGAATAATACGCGCAGACGTAAGTCCAATCACTGTGTCCCTGAATTGTTGATTGAAAGGATCCCCATTTCTGACACCATGAAATGTTGCGCGCCAGCTGTTGCGTCTTAATTCTTGTCAGGAATGTCTCAATAATAATAACACAAGTCACCTTTAAACTTCATGCAGCTTTATTTCTTTTCACTATTATTGTACTACTAGTAATATGAATTCAGTAATTTATTATTGCTTAAAAAGTTCTGAATATTTGGAAATTGACGATAGATCTAATGCCCTTGATGTTATGGACGGACTGAGTTACTTAACAAAGTTTCTGGGCTCTTATATACTCGAGCGACCCAAAAGGTTGGTCGATGCCCAGTTTTTATGGCCCGACCAAGAATTCTTGGTCGCCTGCCCCGAAATTACTGGCCATCTACCCAAAATAAATGGTCATTGCCCCCAAAAAATGAGTCAGTGACGTCGATCGACCATAAAAAATGGTCATGAACGCTCAAAATAACATCACGCCAAAAGACACCGCCATATTGGATTTTGAACAAAAATGTATGTAAAACAAACTATGGGCGCTTAAAAAGATGGATACACCACTTTAAACAAGTATTAAACAGAGATTTCATCATATCTATAAATAACCACAAAAGAAACATTTCATCCGTTTACTGCAAAGTCCACTATTGTTGTTGTTGTTACTACATTTGATCTTCGATTTTATGTCATGATATCTAAGTGTGTTCACACGTATTAAGCTTACATAATGTTGAGTGATCATACCTTTCCATCTTCGTCGTATATCTATTTTAATATGCATAAATTAGTACATTTTTCGTAGGTTATTGTCAGACCATTCGTATGATGCTCTGTGAAATTAACAAGTTCACATGCAAATTAAATCATGGCTGCTTAAATATTCAACACATGAGTTGTACAGCAATGGGTAAGTTAAGTTAATCTCATAATATAAACAAATGTTGGATACTTTAATGTTCCTATATGCAGGGCATATCAATATGTATATACAACTTCTTGCATAAGGGTTGTTTGTTGACAGTACATACGCGAATTGTGAACAATTAATTGTATCCCATTATCAGACGTGCATTGACGGTATAACACCATATGGAATAAACTAGCCTCTACCCCACCTTGTTGAATAAACCTGTCGCGTGCTATTTTTAGATCAATTGTGGAGTTTTCCTAAAATTTAAGAATCTGCGTTTGTCAACTGCGGAAGAAGTAAATCGTCTCAAAATGCGATATTTGAACATTATTAATGTAAAAATGGGAAAAAATAGGATAAATAGAATATTATGTGAGTTTAGGATAAAGATAAAGTTTATCAAGCTCGGCTCGAACCATGGTAGCGCTAGGCATGATAAACTTGATCTTTATTCAACACTCACATAATATATTCTATATGCAACCATGTTTTTTTCTTCAATAACCCAAAAATAAACCAATTATTGGTAAACCCAATCATGGATTGACATTTACTTTACGTGTTAAGTGTTCAAATGATCGATAGCTCGAAAGTCTGGCTATTCAATTTCAAGATTATATTTGATAGTGTTTCCACAATCGGATATGAACATTATTTGAAATAATGTGATCCAATAAGTTAATTGCTAACTCCCGTCCTTGTTAATATGTTATCTCCAGAGAATTAACACATTTCTTGTTGTTATTGTTTAAATGATTTTGGAGTTTAGTTAATAAAGTAATTTGCTTGCTGACATCAAGCAGCATTTAAATGTTCGGAAATAATTTATTATGGCAAGGACTTCTTACCCAGGGAAAAACAAACGTCCGAGTTGAAATATGTAAAATAAACGTTTAGTCATTGATAATGTATTTTTGTATGTCATGTGTATTGCAAATTAAAAAAAGCATGGACTTATATTCAAAGGACTGCGACTTTGTTTACATATTATTGTTTGATAGAATTTTAGCGATGGTGGACAATTGGCATTTAGCAGATGAACTTGAAAGGATCTTTCTTAAGTCAAACTCGTTGCCTTATGCCATTAAAAACTTATTAAACAGGTAAAAGGTTTCAAAAGGAGATTATGATCAGTGTCATCAATGTACAAGGTCAATAATATAGGATCGTCAGATTCTGATAAACTGTAAGGCGTGCATGAAATAGTTTTTTTTAATGTCATGAAAATTATCTGGTTAACTTGAGCAGAAAGTGACTTTTGCTAGATTACCACTTTGCCTCGACTGAGGTGATAATTGAAGCGTCCGTAAAAATTGCACCCACACATCTTTATCTTATAAAACCATGCCTTGTGAAGCGAACAAAAAAGTAATAAAAACTCCAATGATTATTCATGCAAATATAAATTACCATCCTCGGAACATAAATTTGGATTTTCTAGTCGTTTGTGACCAATTTGACTGGGTTATTTGCGATTGCGTTAATATTGACGACTGCATAGAAATATTTTAATCTCAGTGGACATTTTATGGCGCGTAAAATAGTCCGATAAGTCTCTGGAATTACCCCTCGCTTGTTAGATTCAGGTTTCCAAGCATGCCAATGTAATATAATTAGACGACGCCCGTAAACGCCAGTCTGAATTATTTCAAACGTGACTGATAAACACTTCAAATCAGAAGATATTTACGACAACACTTCAAATACCGTAATTACTCTATGTTTTCCGACGCCCCTATTTTTAGCCAAAATAATTATTTTTCTTGACTCTTAATTTTATTTTCGGACATGCGGGTTTTCTTCCAGAATTAATGACTCTTAATTTTCGGAAAGTATAGTTTTCATCGCTATTTTTCCATATTTCGGCACTTTTTTCGTTATCTGATGACACTTCGATCATGGGGTTTTACAACGGGATTAAGTTAATAAAATCTGGCAAATGCATGCCTGAGGGCAATGTACCACTACATTTGCGTTATTGGGTAAATAACCTTGTAAACCGTTAATAAACAATGGTTTCACCCAGAGGCATTTGAAATGATGTCGTAAATGGTTAAAGTCATAATGGAACAACGGGATAACGTCAATAAGTGCCAATATAGGGCTGTGACGAATCCAAAAAATTGGTTCGGATCCGAATCCAAATCCAAATAAGGTTTCTTGCAGTTTTTAGGATCCGGATCCATCAAATAAAAAAAAAATGAGAATTTTCTGTCTAAATTAAAGAACTATATGTTTAAGAAATATAATTTTGCTAAAAAAAAACTTATTTAATTAAAACACAAAACACAATAATCTTTTACCATCTTTTTCTGATTTTTTTTTCTTAAGAAACGGTAAAAGAAGTATGCTATTATTATACCGCAATAATAAACATGTATTATAACATCGTCTAGCAATGTCGAAATAAAATAAAACCTTAACACTAAATACATTGCTCGTCGACAAATCCAATTTTCACTGCTCATACAGTTTGAATTTTGTTTTCACATATCAACATTGTCCGGGTCCAGGCAAACCATATGCGCACTGACAAGATGTCCCCTGTTGTGGAGAGGTTTATCTAACTGGAGACTAAGGTTCCCTGCATAAGACGATACCTGGATGCTATCTGTGCCAGAAAGGGATATGTTCTGCTTATCTCTCCACTATTTGCGGGGTCCTTCTTTTACTCCACTATGAAGACAATCCAGAGTCATACATTTTCCGCCCTGACTGTGACATGTTCGCGAAAATAGGTACTTTATACGATAAAAGCCGAATGATCTCGGTGAGATGCGTTTTTGACTGTGAAATGTTCATAAATATCGAATGTTATACGTATCTTTTATCTTTTAAACAAAACCAGTCTGTATAAAAAAAAAATCTTGTGAAAACAGCGCTAGGTTACATACAACTACGAAAATAAATATTCGGAACCGAAATTCCAGAGGGTGGATCCGTACCAGCGAATCTGAAGTTGGATCCGATATCATCGGATATTTCGGGTACCCGTCACAGCCCTAGCCAATAATGATAATCTTAAACAACTTTCTTTTGAAAGTTAGCGTTATGCCAACTGCCGGGCGTAATGCCAATTGACAGTTCAATTATTTATTGTACTATTCCCCTTCTCAGAAAGATATCTGTGAAAAATACTAAACGCTGCAAGCGTGATGCACCCTATTGCAAGTTTTACGAACAATTGAAGGTGTTAAGAACGACTAATGAACAAACAAAGAACTCATAGTTTGCACATTTTTATTTTATTTTACAGGTTCATACTAGAGAGTACCAGAACAGAACAACTCTTGATTTTGTTTTTTAAATGCAGTGCAAACATATATACATTAAATTTATACTATACGTCGGGGCATTTTACAAGCACGTGATATTACCGGTAGTCGTTAATACAATTGTCGCTATTTTCGGACACTTCAATTTTTCGACTCTAAATTTTCGGACACCTGTATTTTGTGAATATTTTTCGTATCTAAGTTTTCGGACACGAACAAATATAATTATTTTTAAGTGTACGAAAACATAGAGTAATAACGGTTCATTATAAACAGTTAAATAAAATCATATTTGGAAAAATATATGCAACTCATGAAATTTTAGGAGTGGATTTTATAAGTTTCGCCATTTTATATTCATATCTAATGAGAACATGAAAAAGCTTTTGGTGTTAACTATACGTCGTTATTAAAAAAAAAGTTTCTTGTAATAGAATTAAATTTATAATGTTTATTGTTCGTAATTTGCGGTAAATTGTACTTATAATATATGATCCGCGTCATACGAGCGCGGGTCTTATGCCATACAATCACGCAAGATTTCGTGGTCTCATTAGCGAACAGGGTAGCTCTTTGCCAGGCTATGCGTTTGCGCAGGCTTGGCTGGAGCTACTCTAGTCGCACATGGCATAACACCTATCATATCATGATGATGATGCAAGATGTATGAATAACTGTAGCAAATACTTCTAAAAGACATGCATGCATGCGGAATCGTCTTTTGACATGATGGCCATATATTTTATTACAGAACACAATCAAATTAATTAGTGGGAGCATTGGTCTCATGGTAGGACGCTAACTTAGAGATCGTTTCCTGGTTCGAATCCCGCCATGACCACTGGAATTTTCCTGAGCAACATATTTATTATACATCCGCTCTTCTCCACCCAGGTGTATCTGTGAGTGAAATAAGCCAATGTGCCGTGGCTGCATACTGCGCCAAGATGTTAACGGACGACTTATGACCCAGTGAACAGGGGAAAATGTGACGCGCCTCTGAACGCACATACTGTATGAAAAGGGCGCTATATAAATGTGGTAAAAAAATAAACAGAGAGTTTAGCTTCTAACTTCAAATCATAGAACGAGGCCGCATATAAACATCCCCTTTCAATTCGTCCTTTGTGCGTGCATTGCTTGTCCTTGTGATATACTGCTCTTGTAATGCCATCTCTTGGGAAAATTGAAGGAGATTGATCGAATTATGTTATTCGATTTCGTAGGTAACTAAATATAAAATGGAAGAAAAACATGCATTCTTTGGTAAATTGAAAGCGCTCTCGGGAAGTGCTTGCCTATCATTTCGCGGACAAAAGCCTATCTTGGTCCTTTATTTTTCCGAAAAGGTTCTTTTACCAGGTCCCCTGTGTCATAATTGTTCATGCATGCGTGTTATTCAAATCGCTGGGTCAGAAAATCGCAGGCCAAAGGCTTGTATTCTTAATTTCAAGTAAAAAAAATCTGATTTATCTTATCCAGAGATAAAAGATGTTTTATCCATTTATCGGTTTGGTGCTCGCGAAACTGTTTTGTTGTTATGTTATTTACTACATAAAATTGAAGCTCCGCAAATTTATACGACTGATCCTTCAACACCTATCTTCTTAATATACTAGAAAATCATAAGCAAGATTTTAAAGGGATTTTTTCACAGATTTCGACATTTATTGAAGTTTGTCATTAAATGCTTTAAATTTAATAAATGCAAAGATTGGAACTAAATTGCTCAAGTTAAAAATAAGAATAAAATTAATTAAGGAGAAGAAGTAATCCTAAACTAAGCTCGAACAACTGATCACTGGAGTAAAAGCCTGGCGCTTAAACCACCGGGCCATCCGTGCTCATAAAGTGAGTGGTGTATTTTATATATTATGATAAGGGATAAACTATAAAAATCAGTTGTGACTTTTCTAAAGATGTTTTGTTAAGACATGACACGGACCTGATGCTCACAAATGATTAACTACTCCATTTAGTGTTGTGTTTATAAACGGCTCTAGAAAAACTTCTAAATATTTGTATTCAAATGTTTCAACAAAGAAAACTATACAGAATGTATGAAATTATTAATTATACTAAATTATTCTTTCAAAAATATTGCCCAATGTTTGCAGGCGCACAGAGATAATCGTAGAAGACTTTAGGAAGGACAATGGCATTGGTCAGATTCTTCAACAAATACGCGGAGACTAAAGAAAACTGGGTGTCAGGCTCTACATATCAAATCATCCATATGATTCAATATTCTTATTCATAAAGTAAGCCATAAAATTAAAATATAATCATGTGGACATGTGTCTGATGTGTATCAGCTATAATTAAGATCTATTTTTGAAACAATTGGCTGAAATTATTAGTCTGTGTTTGCTATTTAAAATAATTGATGTGTTTGTGAAACACAATGTCCCCTTTTGAGCTATTTTGACCCATATATTTGACTTTTGACCTCAAAATGTGCAGCTCCTTGAGATACACATGCATGCCAAATATCAAGTTGCTATCTTCAATATTGCAAAAGTTATGGCCAATGTTAAAGTTTGTGAAAACAAACCAACAAACAAACAAACAAACAAACAAACAGGGCAAAACCAATATGTCCGCAAGTATAGACTGGAGGACATAAACATACACGCTCAAGTGCAAATGATTTGAGCCTCGATATTATTACATTGTAATGTGATAAATGGTAACTCGTAAACAATCTACTAAACGAATGCTTTTAGAAAAAGGCAATCTCGGAAACTTCCTATCCAATCATGTATGTGCGTCATTTAGTGAAGACAATATGATATGACTTAATCATAACTTATACACGGTTGGTCTACTTCGCCAGCGGTTCTGTAATGACGGAGCATAAATCCTCGCAAATATATCGCTTGCGCAAGTCAATTTGTCCTGCGTATATAGACTATTTGATAAATCGGCCGCCGTTAGAAACAATCACATGTGTCCGTTCAATAAAAAACGGACCCGTGCAAAAGGTATGTTCATCAATTACATCCAGATATTCTTGGAATTAAAATAAAGGGGCTCATAGTATTTGCGGAGTATACATAGATCAAAAGCCAGTCATGTCAGTTATGTAGACGATATTTGTAATGATATACTATTGTGATTGTATCACAGATAAAACTAAGCATTATTGTGACTTTAATATATCCAAACAGAAGGGGCCTTTTTGAAACAGTACTCACGCATCAATAATGGTTTTATAGTCCAAAATGCAGGAGATCAGGCGAGCAGCATACCTGAATATAGAGTGTTACATAATTGGACAATATAACGATCTCCATGTATGAGTCATTTACCAAGACAAACGTAAATTATCATTGGTTACAGTCTCAACCGGCGGCGCATATTGAGCATGTTCTGCGTGCTTATTTCCGTGGGCGTCCGCACATAGGGGCAAATGGGGTCATCTGACCCCTGGAAAAATCTAGACGTGTACATTTATTATTTCTGAATTGAACAATTTGGGTCAAATGAACCCTGGTTAGTTTCACATCAACTCCCATTTACATGTAAACAAATCATGGATATGGTTATTGCAAAATTTATTTACTCTGAATACATTGTTTTAAACATGATTAATTCTTGAGAAATCGAGGGGAGAATTCAAGCAATGAACACGTTTTAGTCACTGAATAGGAAGTGAAGGCGACGTGGGTCTCTACCGAATTTCTTGGAGGTGTTTTGTATGAACATTGTTGGTATTGGTCCGGTCCCTTCGAACGCTCATCATGCATAAACCTTAGAGCCTGTCGTCGGACATGGTGAATCTAAGCCATGCTTTGACTGAAATTGACTCGTCTCAGCGTGCTAAATGATTGTTCCACCACAAGTGGTGGCGGGCAAGGTAAGTTTTATGATCATCGTTTCACGCACAGCTGGAAACAAATCCGTTTTTTACCAAGTCAATCAAATCTGACTCATTCTGTTCGATGGATTCCTTCTTGCTCATGTCGTACCATGACATTAAGTCGTGTTCAAAATTCTTGATTCTATAAAATTTTGATTGTTTGGACTGTATCATTATAGTCTGATTGATCGAAAAATGGTATGTGGTTCGGATGGATTTGATATACTAGTACTATGAACGCAGGGCATATTAGATTCTAAAAATCGGCCTTCTAGTGACTGGATCAGTGACTTCGTGTACGGAATATACATTGTGTTCGCATTTTCTCAATGATCGGTGAACATCGATGCTAGATTATCAACGTGTTTTGTTTATACCGATCATATCTAATTGAACAGCCTGAAGTGATTGGGTAATGGGCTGTAAAATGGACGAATATTTGGCTATTATGTGGAGCGTTATCACAAATGTCACCGTTCCAGTTGACGTCCAAAGCTGATGTGCGGTCTGTCGTCTGTTCGTACTCTGTTCGTTTTGTGCTTAATATTCTAACTGACGGTGTATTTCGATGAAATGGTTGGCGAAGATTCGCATGCTTTTATACTTTGCAGTCCACCTTGTTTTGATTAATAATGTTGTGTTCGAAACTAGCCTTCTTCAATTAGGGGTTTCTCTGAAATACTAAATGCTTGCCTTCACCGTTTCTATGGTTTTACTTACATTGTACGTCAAACACTTACAACAAGATTAATACGGTGAGCCGAACACTGTACAAAAACGGCGAGAGGATAATCGGCTTGAATACGGGCTTTATACATTATGTTCTTTTCCAGCCATAGTCGAGCACCCATCAGATCCTTGGCCGTGTAGCTTGTTCAAGTTTAGACCGTAATTACGATTGTCCCTGCAATAGTTTCTGCGTCCATTTCATCAATGGTTGTAAAAACCAAGGAACCTTCTCGTATGACGAGTTTCTCTTCATTGAAACATCTCAGTCCGCTACACAGTTGCTCCGTTCCCGAGTGATGTCTTTTTAGTGATGACTGATGAGAATTCTATATGAGAAAAATCACTATGATCAAGAATAGAGAGAAAATAGGTTTTATCCACTCCAACGCAGTCAATTTCAAATTCTCACTCGTAACCTTCCAGATATTTACTTCATGATGCACCAGTATCTGGTCTTATTCTCAAATTTTTCTACGCCTCCGCCAGCAAAGGGGGGACAAACCCCCCTTGACCCCTCCCCCCCCCTAGGAAAATTCCTGCGGACGCCCATGCTTATTCCGGATGTATTTCCATTACATATTGACCTAATTAAATGCATAATGCTTTATCAGTTGAAAGCATTTCGTTGTAACGAGCTTCAAATAATAATAAAATAACAGATACACTGAAGGGGGGAAAGCCCCATAAACTTAAGTCGGTCCGCTATTATTGAGGCTTATATTTCTATATTACCAAATACATATTAACTATAATATAAAACAATGCTAACAATGAGACTCAAAAATATGAACAACACTTTAATAAAAACGGGGTCAATTATTTTTTTCCCATTTCTACAGCAGAAGTTCGGCACACGAACAGGTCCCCATCAGTGACACACCTGAGTTGTTGCTGGCGGTTCTCAAAGAACTGCCTAGGGAAGACCATGCATGGGCTGGAGTTGATGGGCATCGCGCGGCGGGCCTTCATGTACATGTCGTCCATCAACCACGAATAGGATTGAAGAAAATGTGATTTATTTTAGCAATAACATGCCTTGACAGATCCGGCATGCCTTTCAACCGGTTAAAACCACCGACATTGGCTTATCTTATATTTACCTAAAGCATGGTATTTTCTATATAAAAAAATATGTTATGCTCGCATAAATGTAATAAAGTTCATTGTGAACCATGTTGTTAAATACTTAAAAAATCATGTGTTAGAAAATAATAAAGGGAAATTCAGCACAAGAAGCTACTGTTCAAAGTCGTTAAGGTAAACCTTAAGACAAGGAATAACATATCAATTTCTTGATATTGCTTGACTGAAAACATACTAATGAAACCCATGTAAATGTTACATAATAGGGTGTGTTGCTATGGAAAAAAACTGTTATGACATTCACCACTAAAAGTATTGAAATAAGTCAAATAACATGGCATTATGGTTTTGTTAACCTTTACTTTATTCCAAGAATTTACTCTGGTATGTTGCATTCAAAAATATACTATGTTCAGCTTGATTTGCAGTTATTGTTTTTCTTAATTATAATTTCATGATGGTAAGATACAACATTTGTAATTAGTTATTCAAACTATATATCATTGAGTAAGCACCTGTCTAAACATGTGTTTGTCGAGTCCGTTCATATTTCGTTAATCTTTCGCGAAGTAATGACACTCAGATAAAATTAATGGATTTTTGTGTACACAAAGTAAAATTTGGTCCATGGCAACCGTTGTATTCAAATGATGATTTATGTATGAAAAAAAACATGTTCAGTCTAACTATTGCATTAATTAAGAATTTATTTGTGAGTACTGCGAGCAAAATAAATGTATTACATGTATTTACACAAGAGTTTATTTTCCACATTTAAGGATATAAGACAGGACTATTTGGCTACACAATCTCGTAACGTTGCATTTGTTAAGAAAGCAATATCTTTACTTTTTTAAGACTGAAGTGAACAACTTCGGATTAAACTTATGCTTAAAAGTTATATGGATCTTTTTAAAATGATAAAATTTGAAAATGTGTTTTTCATCCTTTGCAAAGATTTTGGCAGCCCATTATTTTCATCTTGCATGTTTCCGAATTAAATGGTGTATATGTTATTGTTATGCGTCTTCGTGTTTAGTGGCCATGACATTAACACATGCGTTTCATGTTCTTAAACGAGACTTTAAAGATGTATTTGCCAACAAAATCGCCGACGTTATTAATACTGGTTTTCACATGGAATTGTTGAAATAGTTTACATGAAATGAATTTGTAAAGTAATGAAAAGACATTTGAAAAATTTAAATGCAGGTGAATACATATATATATATATAATGTCATCTAAGCTATAAGATAGTTTGTGTTTGCCTTGAGCTAATCTATAAAAACAAAATCATAATCGCAGTGTATCTTCACGTAACACATAATTATTCGGTCTATCCTTGTTGAGAAAGCCAATTTGCAAATAAAATTAACGTCTCCGGGATGAAATGACCCTTGGTTTAACTGAGGTACCTTATTATCTTTAGACGAATCTTCCAAAACGCTTGCGAACACCACAACAATAGCGATATGAGCGAGCGAGAAATATCATAACATCAAGAAATCTCATTTGCCACAGATATGCTACTGGATTTTCCAATAGGCAATGTGTCGGAATATTGAACAAATAAGATAGATCTCCATCTCATAACGGACCCAATTGATTTTTATTGAAATAAAGTCATCGTTTTATGTTCTCCGTATCTAATATCAATTATTATCGATGGGAATGGCACTGTGTTCTTGTCTTTAAACGTTCAATCGATATGCCTTAAGCAATCCCGTAAAATTTCCTGGACGGAAACAGCCAAATTAACGACTCCAGTAAATACCGCTGATCAAAAAAGCCTTCCATAAGGCTAAAAACGAACACTATAATTGGCCACAATAGGCAATTACTACGAACCCCTTTATTATTAGTCCGCAAGATATTTGGATGTAATTGATGAACATAGACCTTTTGCACGGACGGGTCCGTACTTAATAGAACGGACATATGTGATTGTTTCCAACGGCTGCCGATACATCAAGCAGTCTATATACGCAGGATAAATGGACTTGCGCATGCGATATATTGGCGATGATTAATGCTTCGTCATTACAGAACTGCTGGCGAAATACATCAACCTTCTATAAGTTATGATTAAGTCAGGTCATAGTGTCTTTACTTTATGACGCAAATACATAATTGGGTAGGAAGTTTCCGAGATTGCTTTTCTCTACAAGCATTTGTTTAGTAGATATTTTACCTCGGTAAATTTTATGACATTACAATTCTTTCATCGAGGTTCAAAAGTTCTTTAACTTGAACGTGTTTTTGTTTAAATAGCAAACAAAGAACGATAATTTAAGCTCAAGGTTTCAAAAAATACATCTTAACTATATAGGATACACACCTGTCCAGACACAGGTTCATATGCTTATAGTTTGATGTATAGCATACTTCATGCACGAGAACTTTGAAAGATATGAATGATATGATATTTTTAGCCTAACATAACCCAGTTTTCTTGAGTTTCCGCGTATTGGCTCAGCTTATGTTGAATCATTTGACAAGTGCCATTGTCCTTTCTAAAGTCCTCTACGATTATCTATGTGCGCTTGCAAACATTGGGGAATATTTTGGAAAGGATAATATAATATAATGAAAAGTTGTATACATTCTATATATTTTTTTTATTGAAGCATTTGAACACACATGTTTGGTAATGTATGTTAGTTTTTCTATGTCCGATTATTAACCCACAACAACACGCCGGGTATGCGGATACTTTGATGACGGTTGGCACTTCTCTAACAGAGAACAACAAATGCCACGCGCGAGAGGTAAGCTCGTTTTTTTTAAAATTTATATCCTAAAGATTAGGTTAAAAAACAAGAATCATGGTCGAGTTAATAAATGGTGTATCCTTTTGTATTGGGAAGACAAATTTCACTGAAGAATGGTACGTGTTTGCTCAAACAATAGAAAAATCGGTCGGAAAACAGCATAAACTTGATGAACAGTAAACATTTGATCAAAATAAAACTACTTAGAAATATTGCAAGAAATTGTTTGCTATTCCAGCATGTAGAGTAATCACTGTGCTTCAAATACTGAAATTGGTATAGTATTCAATTAAATATAAACAAAGATAGAGCATGTTTTTATAGGTGGTATACATAAAGTTGCAGGCACTTTGATTACCGATAAAGGGCACTTCGGATTACAGAGACTTTAAAAAAATTGGATAATCTGATAACCGAGTTTTATCTTCTACCTGAAATGCATTTATGTAAATTATGGCTATTCTTACCAAATATTTTGAAGTACGAATCAATTTGCATAGTCAAGAGCGACGCATTTGGAATCTATGCATAACTAAATTACAAACACGTGTGAAATATAACCAATGGCGTTGTTCCTTTTCAAAAATCACATTACTATTAATATATTCTATTACTATTATAATTTCAATTTTTAAGATTAAAATTCTTATTTCAAAAGAAATATATTTCATGTGACGACCGGAAATAATTGTATACATAATGAACTTGTTTTTAAGTTGCAACTTGAGGTTCAGAGAGATGAAAATACAACGGATCCTGTGGATCGACACAATCGTGTTTAATTTTACTTATAGCAATGCTCTAGCACTTGTTATTTGAGGGTAAGATGCAATTTTGAAATGGTCTATGTTTGTTATGTTTATTAAATATATGGGCCGCTCCAAGAGATAACCGGGTATCTCTGCGTTAATCTATGCGAAAAGTGCCGTCCCCGATCAGACTGTTCAATAAGAACAGGCTAAGCCGGGGTGCAACCTTCCGTCTTAATGGTATTTTCCGTTTCAAGAAGGTATGTTCTTAACGAAACTGCATTTGACGTGTAAAGTGGCATTCCGATTAGCCTGTGCAGATGTCAATATTCCCTGTTTTAGCATGGAGTGGCCCAATAATGATTTGAGCGTGTTTTTCTTTTTTAACATTTTTATAAACCTTTATGCCTAAAACAACATTTTGCATTTGAAACATAATTTGAGAGAACATAATGAAAGAGTGAGAAGATGCTGATGATGAGCAATTAACCTTTAGTTTATCAAACTAAGTGTATGCATATATTAAAGTAAATAACGCAAATGTCTTTTCATTTTAAAACTATTCTGTGTCTTAACGCAATATGTATAATTCTGTAAGTGATCATAAGTATGTTATACATCTGATGATAAGAAATAAATAAAAAGTTACAGTGATTTTTGCCTTTATTTAAAAATGAACACTTTTAACGGATAACAATTATAAATTGACGACATCCAATGACCCTTTATTACTTTATTCATTTGAAATATACACAGGTATTGGATGAGCAACTTTAAAAACGAACCAGCTAACACCAATCAGTGAATGTTGATCACAAAAAGTAACATACAATTATGAAATAATATGCCCGATGATCATCGTCTACTGAGCAATTTAACAAATAAATCACAATAAAGTCTGTAAACTAAAGGGTAAACAACATTTAATAACCCGAGACTGCACTTTAAACTTTGAATATATGTATACGTATTTTCTGCTCTTAAATTTCAAAATTCAAACAAGGAATGTGTGCGTATATTCCATATTATAAATAAGTTCAAGTCTCATCGAAATGTGTTTTACGTATAGAGCATGCGAAAAACATACGATAATTTGAAATGTGGTATGTGCCTGTATTATTTGCACATACTTTTTTTACATTAAAACAATAACTTTAACTAAAACAATTATGACATAGTTGTATTGAACAATTTGCGCAAATCAATCGCCTATCTTTAAGCATCTTCAGAAAAAAAAATGAAGATAATACTGCTACAGAATATTTGTTCATAACGAACACTTATTTTTTTTGTCTCATGTTCTTTTTCTTCTTAACGTAACACTCGACTTGGTGAGAAAGATGCAAATACAAAACTATCGCTACTTGCATATAAACTGCGCATTAATTAATAAAGTAGACCAACACGTTTATAACACTGATGAGAAAAGCGAATGAGAATTAAGATTGCGGTATACATGTGTCTTCATGACTGTCAAATTTTGTTTTGAAAATAAATTTAAAATTAAAAAGCAAAAATAATACAATCTTATCTTTCACATTTGTACAAAATCATAATCATAGTCCAAGGAATAAGAAAATGTTTCTGTAATTCGTTTCCAATTTACGTAAGTACATTTTTATTTATTGCCTGAAACAGTATTCAACAGCGAATTCTGAATTTTTGATTCACTATAAAGAGTGTGTTATATCTGGGAAAAGTGTCCAGTAATCGGGAATCGTCATTGTCATTGAGATGATCGGTAAACGAAGTGCCCATTTGAATTTCTTCAAATACGTTAGTAAACTTAAATGTTACTTGTAACATAAATTGACATATTGATCTTTTATTTCGAATATTAATCACGCTCTGGATTTATTATTTATTTCCAAGTATGTTTATTTTGTTAAAATATGCACTGATAATCCAATTCATGCTTATTATCGACGGAATTTTATCGTTTCTGTTTTATAATTAACTGTTTTTCCGCGATTTTTTTTTCTTCGAAACACGAAGTGCTATACAATTAATCACCCAAACAATGTACCGTGTCTGAAAACCAAATGAACAAAACATAAATGCAAAAAAGCTGAAGAACTCAATTCTCGCGCGTGGCTTTTGTTGTTCTCTGTCATCCGTCCGTCATCAAAGTATCCGCATACCCGGAGTGACTATCTTGATCCCATGCGTTTTATCTAAGATGAAGTCATGTAGTTAATCATTTATGAGCATTGGGTCTGTGCCTTGTCTTAACGAAACATCTGAAGTTCATAGTTAAAACACATACGTGTTAAACTATGAACGTGTGAAAGGACGTGTGAAAACATGGAATTAAAAAATGAAGCTGTCAGAGTAATAATGGATAAACGGTACTGGACTGTTTTCTTGTCGCGTATATACCATAAAATTAAACAATAATTCAGGAACATTATCATTATTTTATGGAAATTATCAACGATATTATCGACATCAAACAGGATTAAAGACATCCACTCGTTTTCATCATTTGCAAATTAAAAAATAATATAAAAAAAAGGCTGATCTAGGATGTATAGTATGACTGTTCCCACCTGAACTCCTCCGGCGAGACGACGCTGCTCATTACGGTCAAGTATATCTCCATGGTACCCATCAGGTCCGGCACAGGAAGCTTCGGAAGCGGCCTCTGGGAAAACATGATTATAGTTGAACAACGAAGTAAGACCAAACATAGGAATAATATTAGTATTCAATGTAGATCTTACTTAGTTATTGAAACTTTAAGAACTGAAAGGATAAAGTAACGGATATACAATAAAACAATTAAGTTTTTGACTATTAATATATGCGTAAAACTAAAATAGTTCAAGTTATTTGATATGACGGTACACACTTCTAATGTCTACTTACAGAAACAATACAGCTACGTAGAGGTAATGCTTATATATTATACTGAAATAAAAAAAACGTGAAAATAATTCAATGCGTTTGAAAAAATATATACAGCATCTTGTTGTTGATATTATTTACAACACTTTTAATACCTTTTTCGTTGTCTAGTTAAATACCTACGCATAGTCTAGTTCTTACTAATTAAAATGGAATGATCAAACGTTCAATAGTCTAGTTCTAACTTACACCCATAGAATAAACAACATTTCAAGAGACGTAGCTGTATTCATAGCAAGCTCTTTATATAATATGCTTTAAAATAGAATGTTTCGAAACGAAGCATCTCAAGATATTCTATAATAGATTTGTTTCATGATCATTGATAGGATAACGAGGCGGATAAAGCAATTATTTCGACATCAAACCGTGCATTTTGCACCATGAAACGATGCCTGTTTGATTTATGGAGTTTTAAAGAAACCGACGCGGTGTTAAACTCCATGGGATGTTAACCACAGGAATGGTGATAAAAGTCATGAAATGACGCGACTTTTTGCAATCTCATATTACCAGCAATTTTGACATTTAATTTAATGTTGCTTTGCAATGAATAATTGAACGATTCCCCATGCGATTTAAAAGGACCTTTTCGCGTTTCTGTAAATTGACAAAATTGAAAAAAAAATACTGTTTCAGATTTGCAAACTTTCGTTGTAGTTATGATATTTGCGAGGACAAATAGTAATACTGAACATTTACCGTGCTCTAAAATATCCATTATTTTCATCTTTTTGACGATTTATAAACCTGACAATTATTAAGCGTTACAAACGCGAAACAATTACGATGATTGCTTGTATAATGTATACAATACACCTCTAACTGTATTACCTCGGATGGCCGAGTTGTTGTAGCGCTTAACTTTTACTCCAGGAATCATTGGTTCGAGCCCATTTGAACATTACTTTTTTCTTTCTTTAATTTTATTTAAATGTTTTACTAGAGCTTTTAAGATCCAATGTTCACATTTATTAAATTTAAAGCATTCAATGACAAACTTCAATGTATGCCAAAATCTGTGAAAAAGTCCCTTTAAAATCGTTCTAATTAATTTTCTAGTACATTAGTTATATAGGGGTTGTATGATCAGCGGTATGAATTTACGGAGCTTCAATTTCATGTAGTAAATAACAATACAACAAAACAATTTCGCGAGCACCTAACCGATAATATGGATAAAAATATTTTATCTCTGAATAAGACAAACCAGAAAATGTTTGCTTAAAATAAATAATACAAGCCTTTAGCCTGCGATTTTCTGACCAGCGATTTGAATAACACGCATGCGTGAACAATTATGACACAGGCGACCTGGTAATAGAACCTTTTCAGAAAATTAAGAAGCAATATAGTATTTTGTCCGCGAAATTATTGGCAAGCACTTCCCGAGAGCGCTTTCAATTTACCAAAGAATCCATGTTTTTCTTATTCTTATATTTAGTTCCCCACGAAATTGGAATACATAATTCGATCAAGCTCATTCAATTTTCTCAAGAGATGGCAGAACAAAAGCAGTGGACAAGGGCAAGCAATCCACGCACAAAGGACGCATCGAAAGTGATGTTTTTATACAGCCACGTTCGACAATTTGAAGTTAGAAGCTGAACTCTCAATTTAAAAAAAAATAATACCATTTATATAGCGCCCTTTTCATACAGTATGTGCGTTCAGATGCGCTTCACATTGTTCCCCTGCTCACTGGGTCATAAGTCGTCCGTTAACATCTTGGCGCAGTATGCAACCACGGCACATTGGCTTGTTTCCCTCACAGTTACCCTTTTATACACCTGGGTGGAGAGGAGCAGATGTGGGATAAATTTCTTGCTCAGGAAAATTCCAGTGGTCAGGGCGGGATTCGAACCAGGGACCTCTCGATCTCTAAGCCAGCGTCCTACCATTGGACCACTGCTCCCACTAATTAATTTAATTGTGTTCTGAAATTAAATCTATGGCCATCATGTCAAAAGACGATTCCGCATGCATGCATGTCTTTTAGAAGTATTTGATATCCTTCATACCTTTTTAAACAACGAAAACAATCAGCTGCATAATTAAATCTTTTCTAAAACAAATTAAACCTGCTCAACCACATTTTGATAACACAATTTAAGTACACATTGGTAACAATACCACAATAGTAAAAGAATACCTAACTAAGTACAAATGTTGTATCTTACAAGCATGCAATCTACTCTCTAATAACATCTACTGCAAATCAAGCTGAACATAGTATATTTGTTAATGCAACATACTAGAGTAAATTCTTGGAATAAAGTAAAAGTTTACAAAACCATATTGTCATGTTATTTGACTCATTTCAATAATTCAAGTTTTTAAAGTCATAACAGTTTTTCCATAGCAACAAACATTATTAAGTTACATTTATATGGGTGTCATTATCATGTTAAAAGTCAAGCAATATCAAGAAATTGATCTGTTATTCCTTGTCTTAATGTTAACCTTAACGACTTTGAACAGTGGTTTTATTAATTATCTGGCTTTTTGTGCTGAATTTCCATTTATAATTTTCTAACACATGATTTTTTAAGTATTTAACAACATGGTTCACATTAAACTTAATAACATTTATGCGAGCACAAAATATTTTTATATAGAAAAATACCATGTTTTAGGTTAATTTAAGATGAACCACTGTCGGTGGTTTTAACCGGTTGAAAGGCATGCAGGATCTGTCAAGGCATGTCATTGCTAAAATAAATCACATTTTCTTCAAGCCTGTTCGTGGTTGATGGACGACATGTACATGAAGGCCCGCCTCCACCTGCCCATCAACTCCAGCCCATTCATGGTCTACCCTAGGCAGTTCTTTGAGAACCGCCAGCAATAACTCCGGTGAGTCACTTATGTGCGCCTGTGTTTGTGACGAACTTCTGCTGTAGAAATGGGCAAAACATAATTGACCCAGTTTTCATAAAATTGTTGTTTATATTTTTGAGTCTTTTTGTTAGCATTGTTCTATATTATAGTTGTTTTTTATTTGGTAATATAGAAATGTAAGCCTCAATAATAGCGGACCGACTTAAGTTTATGGGGCTTTCCCCCCTTCAATGTATCTGTTATTTTATTATTACTATATTTGAAGCTCGTTACAACCGATTATATGGATAAACCATATTTATGTCTATGTATTTTATACGCCAAAAATGTTTCACTTGAAATAAAAAATACACGCCTTTGGCCTGCGATTTTCTGACCCAGCGATTTGAATAAAACGAAAGCGTTAACAATTATGACAAAGGCGACCTGGTGATAGTATCTATTCGAAAAATGAAGGATCAAGATAGGCTTTTGTCCGCGAAATTATTGGAAAGCACTTCCCCAAACCGCTTTCAATTTACCAAAGAATGCATGTTTTCTTTCATCTTATATTTAGTTACATACGAAATTGGAATACATAATTCGATCAATCTCCTTCAATTTTCCCAAGAGATGGCATAACAAGGGCAGTATAGCACAAGGGCAAGCAATGCACGCACAAAGGACGCCTTGAAAGGGATGTTTGTATGCAGCCTCGTTCTATGATTTAAAGTTTGAAGCTACACTCTCTGTATAATTGGATTCTGATATTAAATATATGGCCAACATGTCAAAAGACGATTCAGAATACATACATGTCGTTTAGAAGTATTTGATACATTTATACATCATCATGATGTGACCCGCGTCTGGTCAAGAGCTACCTTGTCCGCGAATGAGATCACGAAACCTTGCGTGACTCTATGACATAGGACCCTTGCTCGCATGACGCGGGTCATATATTAGAAGAAAACTTTACAACCAACTTCGAACATTAAACATTATTAGTCGAATTATATCACAAGAAACATTTTTTTTAAATAAAGATGAATAAGTTTATACAGAAATTTGCGTCATATTCCCATTAGATATGAATATTAAATGGCGAAAAATACTCTTAAAGCCTCTATAACGCTAACAAATCAACGAAAATTTCGTAATATATTTCGTTAAATAAAGTTAACATATAAATAATCAGTGTTCCTTATAGCAAAAGGCAAAATTTTAACGTTAGATGTGCTCTGGTAACATAGGTCTTTGTAGATACAAAATGCTCGTTTTTATTTATTTGTGACACAATTAATTCCATTTTAATTTCCCGCAAATATATCTATTCATACGGCACGCGAACACTAAAATGGTACCATGTGAGTGTTCATGTGTCGTATGAATAGATATCGTTGCGGGGAATTAAAATGGAATTAAATATGCCAAATAAAATAAAAATAAAAAACGAGCATTTTGTATCTACAAACATCTATGTTACCAGACCTCATCTGGCGTTGAAATGTCGGCAATTGACATAAGGAACACTGATTTTTAATTGTTTAACTTTATTTTACGAAATATTGTACGAAATTGTCGTTGATTTCGAGTAGTAATGGGGCTTTAACGTTTTGTGTGCTGCATATATCTCTTAATATGCTTTTATTAAACTGTTAACAATGTATTTGAGATGTTTCCGTTAAGATCTTCTGATTGGATGTTTTTATCAGTCACATTTGCAATAAATCAGACTGACCATACACGGTCTTTGTCTAATTATATTACATTCGCATGCCTGAACCTAATAAGCGAGGAAAAATTCCAGAGGTTTAACGGACTATTTTACGCGCCATAAAATGCCCCCCCTGGGATTAATATATTACTATGCAGTCGTCAATATTAACGCACTCGCAAATAACACCGTCAATTGGTCACTAACGAAAAGAAAATCCAAAGTAATGTTCTGAGGATGGTTCTTTATATTTGCATGAATAATCATTGGATATTTCATTGCTTTCTTATTAGCTTCAAAAGGCATTGTCGTTGAAATTAATGATGTATCAATGCAATGGCAAAGTGGTAATCTAGCAAAGTGTGCATTTAAATAACTTTCTGTTCAAGATTATCAGATAATGTTCATGAAATTTAAAAAAGATTGCTAACCCATATCTTACCCCTTTTCAGAATTGGACGTTCCAATAATGTCCATGAACGTTGATGACACTGATCATGAACTTCTTTTAAAGCTTTTTACCTGTTTATTTATTTTGAATGTCATACGATTTTTAATACAGGTACAAAAAGGCCACGAGTTTTACTTTAGAGAGATCATTTTAAGGTAATCAAGGTATTCCGATCGGTTAGAAATTCCAGGTCTTTAAGAAATGTTTGCCGAACATTTAAAGGCTGCAGTTTTAGTAGTAACCTTACCAGCAGTCGAATTACTTAATATTAAACAAAATGATCCGCATCATTAAAAAACACCAAAAAGAAATGTGTTACTTCTCTGAAAATTACATATAAAGCAGGACGAGATTTAGACATTTCCCTACCGGATCACATAACTCTAGATAATGTATATAACCAATTATGGGAAAATCGAATATAATCTTGAAATTGAATAGTACGACTTTCGAACAATCGATCAGTTTGAAAACTTATGACGTAAAATAACATTGAGCCATTCAGGATTTAGATCAGCATATTTTAACGGTATGCTAGTTATACGTGTACATGTGTATTCTTAAATATTTTTTTTATGAAACTCGTCGCTTTAAGATACTCGATAAACGAAATGACATTTCATTTTTTTACTAGGCCATGAATGTTGTTTTGCTTGTTTTAATATCATGTTTACATTTTCCACGGAAACAGTTTTCCTAATTAGGAACTAGTCACTTTAAGAAGATAAATTTGTATATTGAAGGAATGAAGTTACTGTCGATCATATGGTTACCTTTGAAAGTGGCAAATATATTACGCAAATACATTTTCGCTGTGTGGAAAGAATAACAAAATATCAGGTTTATGCCAATATATAATGGGGGGAGGGGGCTCTGAAGTATACTTTTCAAAAAAACATACAATGTTTTCTTACAAAATGCAGACATCAGCGTCAACACATGTATTATCTGAAGCTGTAACTTAATTCAACAAGAACATTTCTTAAACACATTTATAATGATCATAAACGTATGCACCACCTGTATGTTACACATACATACAATTTTATACTTCAGAAGCAGCACTATATTTCCCCCTAAAACGTTCAATGCGGGGAATCACGTGGTCAGAGTAGAGACAAAATAGCCGCCGATCTCTCGCTTCGATGCCAAAATTGAGTATTCAAACAGGTACATCTACCTGATTACTTACTTGTTTTTAATCGGATGACGCCTAATATAGGGCCATCCGGAAGCGGTTTCAGCGAGTATCAACTGTTTTCCTCTGGTTGGTCTGAGTGTGGAGATAACTCATGGAATATTTCGCGATTTTCTGAACCGTCAATTGACATTGTACACGGACAGACAATAATATCACTGTTTTCACACTAATTAGCACTGTTTAAGTACCAGTTGTTCATGTGGACGCATTTTGGTTGACCAAAAATGGATAACTCGATTTCTCATGGCGTTATTTTCAAGGTGTAGTTGAGTTTCGATTGGTTTTGACGATTGATATTGAGCACGGACATGGCCCTTATACACGGACAACTTCTTGAACAACGCACATGTCAAGGAAAACCGTTTTCTCTGCCCAATAAGTCTAAAACAACCTCGCATTGTCATGTTCTGGTACATGTTGCGATACATATCTAATGTAAAGGCACTGTAAATGTTAATTTCGTATACGAAATTGACTATCTGGATCATCAAAATTTTATTTTCAATAGGAATTGTATTGCTAGCCTGTTTCGGTGTAGCTGCTTTGTGTTGTGGCTTGCGAGTATTTGAAGTGTTGTTTTTCCTCCAGACAGTTTTATTAAAAAAAAAATTTGGATTGCTGTTTTTTGCTTGAAGAAAGCCCTTCAGGATATTGGCCCCGTTTCATAAATGTTCGTACGCACGGTTTCTTTCGCAGTTCGTAAGAAAATCCGAGCGTTTCATAAAAAAAAATACTAACGCAACCACCTGCTACGAATTTGTAAGTTCCTATGTCAAAGTTACGAATGGTCAAGGGCTGTCGTAGCGTTCGCAAATATGGCCGCCACAACATGAACGTATTCACAATATACAATATAAAAAAGAAGCATGTCTTTTCTCTTGAAAATGAAAAAAACTGTAAATTGTTCTACATTTATCTTTATGAAGTACATTAAAGAGAGCACAGTTGTTTCCCTTGTTTGCAAAATCGCGACGACAAAAACAAGTTCAAATGTAAACAAAGTTTAATGGATTGTTTATTTTGAAATACCTCGGGCAATGCTTTGTATTACTGGATAAGCATTGTGTAAATACAGAAGAGAGGATTGATACAGAAGCAAATTTCATATAAAAGGTAAGTTAGATCTATGTCTAACTCGAATGTATGGAGCAGACTGGAAATTCGAATACATGGATGATGCAGAAGACACTGGCATGTTATTGAATCAACCATTTACGATTTTACAGAGTGTAACAAAATCAAAGAGTTTCCTTCTAAGATTGAATTTACTGGAAGGTTATCTTTGATTCTGTTCACTGCGTCACTGAATTATTATAAATGGATTTTCAAAACAGGAGAAAAAAAACAAACGTTTTCCTCTTTGTAAATAAAGTAATATGTTTTAATAATTTCATTTACAGAATTGTATGGTTTGGGAAGTATTACATATTTGGATCTGGATAGATACACAGAAGATACTAAATCTTGCTTTTACTCAACTGTGGACGGCTCTTGAGTCTGCTTCCTGGGTAGAACCAGTACTTGGTGTCTTTGGAGGCGATCTAAAGAATCCTCCCACCGTGGGGATCGAACCCATGGCCTCCCGGTCGCTAGGTGGACACCATATGCACTACGCCATGGCGACCGTATAGAAAATGTATGGAAAAAGTTTACTGCAGATTTTATTCAGTGGTGGTAGATCCAAATTATGATATCACTGGTCAACATCTTTTTACCATATTTATAAAGGCTTGAAAATCATCATGTTTCAAATGAACAACAATAATAGATTTTCAGGTATTAGTTGATATCTAAGCGGAAACACTATTTTGATTTTCTGTTATAATTTTCATTGTTCCATGGAAGTCGTGTTTGATTCAGATCAACTTTGTTTGCCAAGTGCAATTATCTTAAAGTAGGTAAACATATGTTTTGTTTCCTATTAAAATGGACCTTTAGTTAACATGCATAGATTGCTTTACCAATATCATGACTGACATATTTATGGAAATAGTCATTATTTTAAAAAATAAATAAAAACTACTAAATTTAGTTTATAAAAAACAATCTCTTTTATTATGACTTGTGTATTTATGTTGTTTTATAATTTATGACATAATTGCAAAGGACATCCATGTGAATATTTTGAGTTAATTTGGTGATCAAAATGTAGAAAAATAACAATGGTATCATTTAAATAAATTGGTTGCCATGGAAGCAAATGTACATGTACTACACAACACAAATAAATGTATATTTTCATATGTTATTTTTTTTTATTTGAACAAGTAAATGCATTTAAAACTTACACAAATTACATTTACTTAAAGTAAGTAAGGCATTATAACTACAAAAAAGTAATTAAATGGTAGAAAACATAACAATCACAGAATTGTTTTTCACAATTTGAGATACAATAAAGAGGGCTTTGCAAATTGTAGGACCGTAATGTTTAACAAGTACTTACCCGTAATCTCATTTACTATTGAAATGGTATACGGCATTCCATTGATCACAAAACTAAGACTAAAGATCAATGGGAATTGTGCACAGATAGTAAAAATGACCATTTTCCAAATTTTAGTCACATATACAAAATAAAAAAGAATAATGTAAATCGGGGAGCAAAATACCACTAATGATGAAAATACAGCTATTTCATGAGTAATCATCATGTGTAATGGATAAAGTTATAAAGAGTAATGATTTCATAATTTTGAATGATACCGTTCTTTCTGTTAAATTTTGCTTTTTCAAATGGATCACATATATCAAGTATAAAATGAATGCTTAAATATAATATTCAGTGGTAAAGGCAAAACAATTGAAGGACCCCATGGGTATTAATATTTTTCTGTTGTTTTATCTCTTCAAAAATTATATTTTGAGGCTAAAATCTAGCAATTTAAGGCTTTTATTGACATACTTTAAAAAGTCCCTAAATCTGTGAACAAGTCCCTTAAAGTCAGCTTATTGTATTTTTGATTACCCTTACAATCAACATAAAAAAAAACATAGTTTAGGTATTAAATAGGTCAAACACTAAATTAAATACATCACTTAAACACTGATTTCTCTTAAGTTTATACAAGTTTATACAATAACTACTATAATAAAACTGTGTTTGTGTTTAAAAATAATTACTCTCAATTATTTTAGTTTTTCACTTCAAATAAAATTCCAGCATGTACATGCAAATGTTTTCTTATTTATATTTCAGGGTTGAATTTCAATTGTTAGAATACAGCAAATCCTTTGACTGATTCCACATCAACATTTCTGTAAATAAAAAATGAGCATAACAAAGTATCAGTGCAAAAATGTAATCCTACTAATGTATCTTAAAATAATTTGGAATAACACAAAACTAACAGTCATGGTTGAAACTCTTATGGCTGGTAATCATCAGGATACACCAAACTTTAGCATGTACAAGTTTTTATTTTATTTAGATATGTTATGAAATCTTTGTCTTAAATGGATTCCCTACACATCAAAATTCTTAATTAAAACTTCTTATTAAAATTAACTTAACATTCAAACTGAAAATAGCATTAATATTTGTACTTTTGGTGTGTCCCAATGCATATGTTTTAGTAAAACCGGAGTTACAAAGAATCATTTAAAGGGGTAAGAATTATAACAGTCACTATATGCAAAACATAAGTTCTTACAAGCAGATGAAAAATCTGTTGCCCAAATGATCATCACTTCTTTCACCCAAGATGCATCTGTGCAAGTAGTCAGGTCCTTTCCCTGGTGATTCATGAAGTATCTGTTCACCTAAAACTTAATAACAAATATCCATAATCAAATTTAAACACTGTATTAAATTACAAAAAAATGACTGTTGCTTACTTGATCATGCATGATTTTATGAAGAAAATCATCATGTTTTGCTCAAATAATAAGATAAAATTTCATTTTTTTAGCAGAATTGTAATACATTTGCCCGACATATGAAATATAAAAATCTTACTTTTTACAAAATATTTTTTAAATCAGAAAATATGTCTTACCAAAGCAGAATTAAACTATTATTGAATTTAATTTAGTATTGTCCAAATTACAACAACACACAAGTAAATATTATTATTTTTATTCATGCTACATGTAAGTTTTGACAAAAACAGCTCAAACTTACACATATCTTTAATAATATTACGATCTGACATACAAACAAAGCAATACAATTCCTATTGAAAATAAAATTTTGATGATCCAGATAGCCAATTTCGTATACGAAACTAACATTTACAGTGCCTTTACATTAGATATGTATCGCTACATGTTCCAGAACATGACACTGCGAGGTTGTTTTAGACTTATTGGGCAGAGAAAACGGTATTTCTTCACATGTGCGTTGTTCAAGAAGTTGTCCGTGTATAAGGGCCATGTCCGTGCTCAATATCAATCGTCAAAACCAATCGAAACTCAACTTTACCTTGAAAATAACGCCATAAGCTATCGAGCTATCCATTTTTGGTCAACCAAAATGCGTCCACATGAACAACTGGTACTAAAACAGTGCTAATTAGTGTGAAAATCGTGATTATATTGTTTGTCCGTGTACAATGTCAATTGACGGTTCAGGAAATCGCGAAATATTCCATGAGTTATCTCCACACTCAGACCAACCAGAGGAAAACGGTTGATACTCGCTGAAACCGCTTCCGGCTGGCCCTATCTTAGGCGTCACCCAATTAAAAACAAGTAAGTAATAAGGTAGATGTACCTGTTTGAATACTCAATTTTGGCATCGAAGCGAGAGATCGGCGGCCATTTTTTCTCAACTCAACGTGATTCCCCGCATTGACGTTGAAACAGAATGCATTTCATGGAACCCGAAAAGGTTAGCCTTCTAAGCCAGAACGAAGAAATAGTCAAATAATAAGTACAACTATCTCATTATGTTATTAAGGCCAATGATGCGTGGAACGAATAGTGTTAAGTAACAATTGTGTCAGTATAGCCAGATAGTATGTAAGCAGTCAACTCAAGACGTTGAACGACCCTTTTCACGCATTTCGTACACTTGCGTTTTGGAAGCTGAAGTGGTTCGTTAGAAGCAAAGTGTGTAAAGTATCACTAAATGGCACGACACGAATCTACGTAGGCCGCCATGATAGGACTATTTGAGTTGTTTTTTACGAACACCAAAAACTCATAACATACCAAACAAAGATGAGTGATGATACTAAACGCACTTGTGCATATTGTGTTTTCCTTTTATACATGTAAATTAAATTATGAAATTATATCTGGACCATATCATATCTTGACGACTATCTTATTACCTGTTTCAAGATTGAATGCCTTCGATACGTCTATTTACATTCTTCTACACACTATCAGTTTTGATCTTAAACAAAGTTATCGTCATGACACATTAATCCATGTGTCTACTGTTTCGGAGCCAGAGTTTGAACTAAGAATTCAGAGGTTTTTGTTGCGGCATGAATAATTGAATTACAATCGTATTGCATTGAAACTGTTCAAGATATTTAAAAAGAAGCAGAAGAACACAATCTCACAATCAATCACTTCTCATTTCGTTGCGTCTCTTCTATTGTCGAGAAGTATCACAGAAGTCGTTAGAACTGGATACCCTTGAGGATGTGATAAAATTATTGTGTCAACTTTTGCAACCGCCTAGACATAACACATTCAATGAAAGACGTAGGAAAAATAAAATGATCAACGTAAGATTGAAACAAAGACAAAGACAGCATTTTCTGGTGGCCAGGAAAACGCTTTATTTACTTTTTGTATAAATATCATACTAATTATCATTCGAAGTTGAAGCAAATACCTAGTACTTTCGAATATGACGAGGACAAAAAACAACTATGTTTCTTTGTGGCCTTTACAAGCAAGAACAACAGCAAACACGCGATTATTTTTTATTAAATAACGCTTAAAAATAAACGGAAAATAAACGGACATTTCCTAAAATAGTTCGTAAAATAAAGTTAACACATAGACAATCAGTCTTCCTTATAGCAATAGAAAAATGTCAACGCTAGATGTGTTCTGGTAACAAGATATACAATACTCTTTTTATTTTTGTGTGACACAATATATTCCATTTTAATTTCCCGGAACGATATCTTTCTTACGACACGCGGACACTAAAATGGGACATGATCATGTTTTAAATATATAGTACAAAAACAAAAACAAAAGAGCATTTTGTATCTTGTTTAATCTATGTAACCAGACCACGTCTAGTTTTTAATAAAATTGGCAATTGCTATAAGGAACATTTACTGTTTATGTGTAAACTTTAGTTTACGAAATAAACGAATTTTCCGTTGATTTTGAGCGTTATAGTGGCTTTAACAGTGACTTCTATTTTTATAACTTGATCGACACTGTATTACAGCTGGAACGACAGCACCCAATTTTATCTAGTGTACAGGGACTTTCTCCCACATGGTCGAGAGGCGACTCTGAATCTTTTAGTGCCCGTTGTGAAGCACCTACTACGCTGTTACACGAGTTCACGTCACATGCAAAAGACAATGTGTGGGTTTTGCCTAGCGGGGACTCAAACCCGACATGCGAAGCCAGTGCGTTAGCTTTAGTCCACGGAATTGCTATAGACGATCGCGTTAATCAACTATGAATTTATTATAGAGAGTAAATAGTAGCACATGGATGCAAATATGAGAACGTTAAATCATGGGATACACAAAGCAAAACACAATAAACAGAATGGTCGTTTCGAGATATGTTTTTGCAACTGATTAATTACGTGATTTATTTGTCCATACATATGCTGCTAAGTTCTGAAAATAACACACATCGCAGACTGCGAGAATAATATTATACTTGCTTAATTTATTTGAAGGCGACCCAATTTTTAAAATGCAATTTAGAGATATGTTTAATTGTGCATCAATAGTGCGTAATGAACACTGATTTCACTTCTCATTTCATGCGTTTCAAAATCAATATTGAGTGAACTACTCTGCTAAAAGCAACTTTTAAAAAGCTTTTTACAGATGATGTATCCTAAAATGCGTTGTTAAACCTATTTTGTTCTCAAGTTGATATGAAAAGGTTACTTCTAACATATGAACATTAACATTTTAAGAGTTTTGACACTGTAAGAAGAATTTTATTTTATGTGTAAAACAGTTCGTCGACGTGATTTCGGTTTTTAACAAATATGAAAATAAAAATATAAAAAATGTAAAGTTGTCGGATATGAATGTTTTTTTGCCGGTCATAATGACTCGATCTAACTGAATAAGCAGAGACATATCTGTACATCGCAGGGCTTGAGTCACTGATGTTCTTTTGATATTTAACGATCTTCCGTCAAAAACGATGCTTGGAAGTCTGATTGGGATCACAACTATCATTCCACTGTGCTTGCCCGACGAGCCCCTGCCAAATTTGTACAATTGGATGTTCTTGTATATTGTTTAATGCTACGGAATCGGATTTTATATATTGATCGATTTTCAGATTAGTCGCGCAAAGAAACATACAAGTCTGCACTGGATTAGCCAATGTTTGACGTTTTGGAAATTGAGTCATGAAATGTTATACTATATTTGACATTATACAATACATAGCACATATGTTTTGACCAGATATGTATTTATGTGTATTTAAATACTAAATACTATGACTCCTTTGTTTTAGGTGTTTAAAACCTCTTATGTTTATTTCATGTCCTCATAACGTTTGTCTTATATGCAACTTTGTGCCAAAACGATTATATTTGTATTGTTTGTACATTTTAGTTAATCCGTTCATTTATTTGCCATCAGTTTTGATTCAAGTTATAGTAAGCATTTGTTTCGTAATTTACTTTAATACGAATTATCCTTGAACATGTGTTTAGCTATGCAGAAAGCTAGACATTCATTGTTTAACAAACTTGTCTTGTAAAACACTCGCATGCTTTCCACGGTATTGGACGTGACTAAATGTATTTAGGCATAGGTTATAAATCCCATCATAATCTTTACCAGGGGCCGTATTCCAGTAGCTTCTTAAGTTAAAAAATAACTTAAGTTGAAATATTGCGCAATATTTTTTTCTTTTCTCCGCCATTTTTGATTTAAACATAAGATTTCACTTAAGTTAAATTCTGGTAGCTTCATAAACTTAATAAATTTCTAACTTCCTTAAACTCCTAAAGGAATTTCTTAAAGAGAAATACTAAACGTCTCATGTTTTGTTTTTGACATTTCAAATTTAACTTAAGATATTTATTTTAAAAATTTCTTAAACTTAAGTGAAAACTTAAGAATCTACTAAAATACGGCCCCTGGTGTCAACTCCCACTATTGACAATGTTCACATAGTTTGTATTCACACAAAAAATGTTTTGGCGGATCACAATAATTAATTGAAACTATAAAACTACCAGAAACCTTGAAATATAAACTCTAATATAATGGAATACAATATCATCGGATTGCAACACTTTTTCAACCCCAAAACAATGAACTGCCCAATCAATCAACTATGTTCACATCGATTCAGTCAACGTCGTGCATTCCCATGATACCGCCAAAGTTAAATTCTGACCACAAAAAGTGCGATTCATTTGTTGCCTTTATACACCGCCAACATAGTCCATATTATCATATTTCTAACAGCAATGATGCTCAAACAATTGGCTGTGGTTATACGACGAAATTAGACTACTGGTAGCGCAACATTTTATAACAAGATATAACCGCGTTGATTGTGCTTTGTATATTCGCACTATGCACTCTTTGATACATTTGTGTTATTACCACGTGGGCATTTCAATTGCAATCATGGTTTATAAATTAAATCAACATGTTTATATACGAACATAGAGTGACGAGCGCATATGTACGAGGGTGGGGTTTCTATATTTTGGAAAGTGCGCCTTAGTTCATGTATTGCTTAAATTGATTCTGCTGTAAAAGCTGACGATTAACCCGGTTTTCATAGCCGATTTAGCCGAGTCACCAACTATTCAGTCAGAAATCCCATTTCAGAACACGGGAAAAGTTATAAAGTGACAAGATTGCATTTGCATAGATATGTATTACATCGGTGGGTACCAAATTGTCAAAGAATGAATGGATAACGCGACAGTAGCTATTGTGTGGCATATTTCATTTATGTTCTTAATACAGAACATATAACTCCAGAAACATTATGACAAGTAAAGTCCCAGTAGTCTTTATCTGTGGTAATTGACAAAACGCATCTACATTTTAATACTATACGTACAATACAACAATTAATTATCTCGACACAAAATACGTACGCCGCCCAGGTCGGCATGTTTTATTATTTGCTTGTTTACGAAAACCAAAAACTCTTAAACAACCAAAAAAATAAATGATGATACTAAAATTGCAGACATAGTTCTTAGAAGTATTAGATCTTAAGCAAAAGTATTGTTCCTTTTATTATTCCATAATTATTTTTTTATAAATGTATGTAAAATAATTTAATCATGTCTGGACCATAGCTTTTCTTGACGACTACCTTAATATTACTGGTTTCAAGATTGTAAATGTCTTCGATACGTCTATTAATATTCTTCTTCAGACATCATGTTTTGATCTTAACAAAGTTATTATCATGACACATGAATCCACGTGTCTACTGTGAGAGGTTTTTGTTGCGCATGAATAATTTAATTACAATCGAATTACATTGAAACTGTAGAAGAGATTTAAAAGAAAAAGAAGAAAACAATCTCATAATCAATCACATCCCATTTCGTTGCATCTTTTCAATTGTCGAGAAGTATCACAGAATTCGTTAGAACCGGACACCCCTGGGGGATGTGATACAATTCTTGTGTCAACCTTTGTTACCGCCTAGACATAACAAATTAAATGGAAGATGAATGGACAATACAATGATCAACGAAATATTGAAACAGAGACAAAGTACGCATTTTCTGGCGGACAGGCAAACGTTAAATTTATTTCATGTATAAATATCATATTATTTTTTCGTTCACAGTTGAAGCAAATACCTATTACTTTTGATTATGACGAGCACAAATAACGTATCACATGTTTCTTGCCCTTAACATGAAACAACAGCAACAAAAACGCGAGTATTATATTCAAATAATAAAACAATACTCTGAAGTTTTTATATAAACAGTGACTTCTATTTTCATATCTTGATCGACAATCTATAATATCTGATTCGACAAAGTTATTGTAACTAGCTTATTGGCAATAAATGTCCGCACGTTTGACATATGTATACGTTGGTCTATCTAAGTCTTCTTGTCTGCCAAGTGAGATGTGAGATGAAAGCCAACACGGTCCCCAATTGTATCTAGTGCCCAGGTACTGTCTCCCATGTGACCATCGCCCCATAGGAGATGTTATTTGGGTTCGAGTGGATAATGCCAGAGGCACTATTTTCGGGAGACGACCTTTGATCTTTTAGTACCCGTTGTGAAGCACCAAGCACGCTGCAACACGATTTCACGTCACATGCAAAAGGCAATTTGTGGACTGGACGTAGCGGGGAATCCAGCAAGCGATCCCCGACATGCGAAGCAAGTGCGTTATATTAAGTCCACGGAAATGCTACAGACGATCACGTTAATGAACTATTTATTTTATATAAATAGTAGCACATGGTTGCAGATAAAACAGTGTATGAGTACTGTAATCATTGGATACACAAAACAAAAAACCACAAACAGAAAGATCGTTTCGAGATATGTTTCTGCAACTTATTAATTGTAAAGTTGTCGGATTATATATTGGTGATTCAACCAGGATACGAATGATGTTTTCGGTCATAATGTCTCGATAGAACAGAAAAATCAGGGGCATATCTGTACATCGCAGAGCTTGAGTCTTCGATTTTCTTTCATATTATTTCATTATTCTTATCAAAAGATAATATTGTCTTGCTATTTGATCAGTTTAGGAATATTGTTATTGAGTTATCAACTACCATACCGAATGAAGAAATTTGGCATATTTTTTAGTACAGTGAGTACAGTGTTCAACTTCCCTGATACTTAGTCTTAGCGAATTAATTCATTTGAACAGCCACACTTTTCCGTGTATTCTATTCAAGTTGCAGCAGCGACATAAACCTCTGTCCGTCTTTATTTTATGACTCAAGAGATCGTAAGTAACGTGTTAATGATTCGAGGGACAAATTCCCTTTTGTCAGACTTTATAAACTTGTTCATCTTTCACATGTTCGTTTAGAGTGAGACTTGAATAGCAAGGGTGCTATGATTTTCAGTCGTGATATGAAAGTCCCAATAGCGTTTGCGTATTTTCAAAATTCTCTTTGAAACTGAAAGTAGTAAAATGTTTAACTTTGTTCTACTGCCCATGTTATTCTTCATAACGTGTTGTCTTCAATTAACACTCTGTCTTTGAAATAAGAACTACATGAACAAACTCGTAAAATTGTATTTTATTTACTCCGTCAACACTACTGGTGTTATTTGAATCATTTTAGTAATATTGCAAATTTTGTATCAAAATACATGTACTATATCAGTGTGTCTGTAAAGTAGTTGTTTATATGCAATCCATAGTAGGAGCAATTTGTTGCGAATATAGCAGTATTGTTGTATAAGTAATGCTATTTAGCACCCCATAACATTAAATCGGAAACACAAAATGTGTATGGGTTATGCGTTTAATTATTCATTAATGTTATAAATTTATAAAAGTTTGCCCATACACCGAATACGTTTTAATCATGTATATATAAACATGTACTCGGAATTAGACGTAACATAAGTTTATTATGCGTTTGCACATTAATTAACCATAATTGAATATTTTGTATTCTTAATATAGTGTTTCACCCTCCTCTTGTAAAAGTGCACAAACGTCTCATGTCAATGCCACATACTAGAACTCGATGTGTCATCCATACCGTTACATAGAACACGTAGACATCACTATCATCATCGTCTAGTGCAGTGTAACCTGTGTATGACTAGTCAGTAGTCACGGACTATACCAAGATTGTCTCTGTCATAGCTGGGTCCGTTTGCTGGCAACTGTTTTCAAAACATTATAAATACATTTGTAAGTGATATTCAGAGAATGTTTGAATTACAATATATAAAAAGCATATATACTTTAGGCTATGCAAGATCTGAAACCAGGCTTTATTTTAGGTTTTAAGTGTGAGTATACATGAGTGTCTGTTGATTGTTGAGTAATATTTTAGTTCATGCTGTTGTCATCAATATGAACAATTAAACAACTTAATAACAATTCCTACACAATTGTTTATCGGGACAAATGAAAATGCGAAATATATGCCAGAAATGTTTATATTTAAAGATCAGTACCGTTTGTATGTTAACACAAACACAAACTCTATAAAGTGCATACAAATTTAATTTAAATGCATGTATAACATAAGAAACACGAAAATGTTGTTCAATTTGTCGGATGAACACTTTACAGCAGTGCAAACAATCACGGCTAAGCGGGCGAATGTTGCAAATTAAACAATCTGTATGTCTCAAGATTTACTGAAAATCGATTACGAAATATATTAATGCGAAGCATGTATAGAACGGGTATATTTCTACATATAAGCCTTCAAGTATTCAAGGGGCCGTCCAACATATTTTGGCATGTGTTTAAGCTTGTCATTAAATGCTTTAAATGCTTTATATTGATAAATTTAAACATTTGAACTCAAAATCTCCAGTAAAAAAAAAACAAGAATTCAATTTTAAAAAAACTACCCGCTTAGACCACTCGACCATCCACGTTCATGTTTAGTAAGAATGTATTTTTTAGCTATATAAGCAATCCTCGTAGTTTCCCAAAATATCGTTTCGCGTCGTTCGACGCTTTATCTGTTGGACAGTCCCTTTCAATAAACTATCTATTACGAACATGAAAACGTCAAGGTGGGTAATATCTTCACAGTAACACTCAACACATGCATTACAGATAGTGCAACGTCCAACATAGAAATATGCTTTAGTAAGAGGTCATCGGTTTTCACTGTGTAAATATTAGATGCAACACACTGAAGTGTGAATAAGCATCGCAAATCTTTTTCGTGATACTGGTTTGACATGCTTTTTGTAAATATTACTTATTACGGTGTGTCTGGTAAATAGCTAACTGTAATTTTGTAATGATGTAAAATAATCATTTAACGAGAACTTGTCTATTCGAATCTATATGTCGTCATTTAAAAATAAGCAGCAATGGTAGCTATGTAGTGTTGGCTCTTTCTCCACAGCCATTGCAGACTGCGATGGGTTATTGGTGATCAGCTTACACCCTGTGTGGACCGGTCGCACATCCGGGCTGATAATCGAGGCGGCCACAGGCAAAACACGTCTACAACAAACGTTCAAATATGGCAAAAATTACTTAAGAATATATTATACCGAATATTGCGCAAGAACTAGTAAAGATTTGCGCGGACATGGGCAGACATCGTGTGAAAATACATGGTATGTGTATACCAATTCATACTTAATTTAATACGTTAATTGGTGCATTCGGATTAAATATTAACAAAATCAAATATCAGATGCACCACCTCAAGATAAAAATAATTAAATCATGGCGTTTACTTATGGCACGTACTAGTTGTAGTACCAATAATAGTAGTATTTGTAGCAATACATATATTACTTACACCCTGTTTTGTGGAATCCACGACGAAACAGCGATATGAAAGAAATTAAATAAAAACAAAATGAAATGGACAAGGGGAAACTACTTGAATTTCTAATACAATTGCGATGTGAACCAAACGACAAGAGAAAATGCTGGAATAAAATAGCGGCAATAACAACTGCAGAAACCGTACGATATTTTTTAAACTTAGCAAACAATCAATTCAGTGCATTTTTAATAGCAAACATGGTATACTTACACCCTGTTATAGTTCGACCAGCCAATCATCGAAACGTCAAGCAAAGCGAATATGCAATGATAACAAAATACACATAAATTCAAGTCAATACTATATATGTTTATTATTTTATTCCATTTTTGCTAAATGTAAAAATCAAAGAATTGAAAGAAAGTGATAAAATAAGCGTTTTATATTTCAAACAATAAGTAAAATATGTCCCGACAGTTTAAAAAAACATAGTGAAATAACATAAGTATTACTTCGGACATATATTCGGAGTATATTAAAATTAAGTAATGAAACACTTACGAATACTTGGATCTGCAACATAAAAATACAATAGTACAATCACGGATCGTCATGGTCAGAATTTATTAATGTTAATGAAGGGATTAATGCAAACGTGATGTATTTCAGTTTTATAGTGAATAACATGGGGAAAAAGAAGAATCATGATGGACCTTACGAGATCAAATGGGTTCACGGGCACCAATTGTTGAAGACTCGAACTGGTGATCTAGTGTTTGACCCCACTTGACCCAGATCAAAACTGAGTCATAAATGTAGCATCTAGAGTGGTAGTTCGTTTTTAGATTTGACCTGTTGACCATATTTTTGAACGCATCGGACCCAGACTCAAATATGGCTTAGAGATTGCCAAGATAAACATTCTGATCAAGTTTCACCAAGATTGAGTCATTGTTGTTGCCCTTAGAGTGGTAAGTACAAGTAGTGTGTAAAGATTTGACCTGTTGACTTAGTTTCAAGAAGCACGTTAGCCACGTGGTAACAAAGCTTTTCAATGATTTTATTCGGTGACCTGGTTTTTGAACGCACGTGACATAGATTAGAACTCGGCCAAGACATTTTCAAGATAAACATTCTGACCACGTTTCATCAAGATTATGTTATAAATGTTGATGCTAGAGTGGTAGCTTGGTTTTTCTAGTAATTGATTCGGTGACCTTGTTTTGGGTGCATGCGATCCAGATTCGAAATCAGCCTAGAAAATGTCAAGATAAACATTCCGACAAAGTTTCATCGAGATTGAGTCATAAATGTGGACCCTTGCGCGATAACAAGGTTTTTCTAAGATTTGACCAGGTGACCTCGTTTTTGGACGCACGAAACTCAGGCTCAAACTCGGCCTAGTTTTTTCCACATAAATATTCTGACCAAGTTTTATCGAGATTGGATGAAAAAGTGTGGAATCTAGAGTGGCAACGAGTTTACGACGCACGCCGCACAGCACACAACTCACGACGACTGACGCCGGACATAGGGTAATCACAATAGCTCAATATGAACACCATAAGGAAGTTGTTTGCAAATGTATAAACTCGGATGATAACAAATTGTTATCCAAATTATTCATACTGCCGTATACGCATTTTTAATTCTATATGTATATGTAAAATTAAATTTGGTTTCAAAAAATAACATGACTTACCATCTGTCGTCGTTGAATATGGAAAAAAAGATACGTAAAATATTGAAAGGCGATATTTCCATATAACATCAATTAACATGTGCGATAGACTATCGTTAATCAATTCTGAACAATTTGTGTCCAATGTTGACCTTCTTATATTAAAATAGTTTTTGTTAAATAGAAACAAGAAATTTCTTTGATAAGACAATCGGCGTTGAAATAAACACTGGTATCTTAAATATACAACAAGAGACTTAAGATTGATTACGTGTCTTCTCGGACACCTGCTGAGTTTCATGGCATCAGTAAGGAATCTGGCAACATTTTAAATGACTTGAGTATTTTGACAAGATAGTATGTTTTTTTTAATTTCGCTTGAGTTGGCCAGTCTGATCGGATACAATATTTTGTTCGTAGATCTTTAAATATTTTATATACATTTAACCGTTGTTAAAAGTTTTGCATTCCCTGACAAATGAACATTTGCGAAGTTTTATTGGCTGGCATTATACCCGCTGCCTATAATTTTCGCATGAGATTCAGGTCAAACCCCACCTTATACAGATACTGTTATTTTACATTGGAACTACTATATTATTTAAGTAAGAATATGTATAGGCATAGAAATGTACATATGAAGACAAATAAACTTACCGGCTGGAAAGGTTTCGTGAAATATGAAAGGAAAAGAAACACAATTAATGTCAGTGAATTGTGAATCGAGCTTTGTAACGTATTGTAAACTGTGGACATGGACAATGGATCGGGAATATGGACACATGCAAGCACTTATTTCAACTACTGGAAACGTACCCGTATTTATATTTGTATAATACAATGTTGCTCCGCATTTTTGTTTTAACCCAGCCATGGTATTGAACGCTATAGTTCGTTCCATTTTTGCGTTGCATGCAATTACACCTTAATAAGTTGAAGAGGTTATTATTATCATTACAATATATGATTATATCAGTCGTGTCATCAACATATTCATCAAACTCATGTATGTTTATTATTTTTTAGGATAGTAGTTTCATCGACTGCATATATTCGGTAATTGTTTATTTGTTGATTATAGGTTACCTGCATATATGCTGTACATGACATAGATTCAAGATAATAATGCAGTCACCAAACATGATTATTTTGACATTGATCTAATGCACCTTTTATTGCGAATGCGTGAGGTGCTGATTGTGATTTTGTATCCCGAGGACGACAATAGCGATGATGACGACGATGAAGAATATGATGACAATTAAAAAAATACTGATAACATTGTTTTTGAATATCAAACATAAAGTGTACAAATTATTACCAAAAAAAACTGAGAACTTCACAAATTGAATGAACCACTGCAACGCAACACACTTTGGTTTTGGGCCCAAATCGAGCGCAGATTTTTTTTTAACCGTAATTGAGTTGAAACCAAATGCGAAGCAATCATGCCATTTTCGGCTCTCTTGGTTTCATAAATATGTAAATATAAAATGATCATGTTGTCCTTGTTACATTATGTCAATAAATAGTTAAAGGGATATTACTGTGTTCTACTGAATACTAGATCCGGTAAGAGTTGTTTCTACTTTTAATCTTGTATTTATATGATTATGCTTCATAGTTTGTTGTACACTTGTAGCTTGGGATGAATGAATAAACATGTAGCCACATACGCCTTACGTAATGTTAATTACACCGCCTAGATTACAACAGTCTTCTCTCAATCATACATACGAATGTCGAAAATACAGAGCCCGTCTGCAGGCTGGTACCTACCCCGACATGCCATCTGCAGGCAGCGTGTGTGTTCTGCTGTGGAATGAACTTCCGGTTACACTGGGAACACATGTTGGAGGCGAACCCAGACCGCGAGCTGTGGGGAGTCTTCGTTAACTGAACAATTGAATATACGAGAAGTGGAATGGTCACAACATTTCATTAGGTGGTATCTCAACAAGTTTACAAAGCTTAAATTGTGAACGAATCAATAAAGTTATTTAATTTTGAAAATAAATCTATATACTGCGATTGAACATGACATGCACATCAAAATCAAACCAAGCCGCAACATTTTGGTGTATCTGAAGAACGTTTTGGGGAAAAACATATACGTGAACAATACTGTTTGGCCCAAACATGTTGTTGTTTGATTGTTAATTTAAATGTTTCGCCGTTTTTAACATTTGTTCAGTCATACCTCGGCGGTCGGTTATCCTACCCATACACCCGTTTACTGCGTAAGCTGGTTTACCAATAATAAATGCATATACTTATATCACTTACTGACAACTGGCCTAGTTGTACGTACCTGTCGGGAGCTTTCCATGCGTTTGGCCTCCTCGGAGTATTTCCGCTGCTGATTGTGTCGGTTGATAGCATCCTCCGTCAGGAACACCGAGTCCTGTGCCGTCGTAAAGTCAAACTCACTGTCTCCACATTCACTATCAGCGGTAGTCTGCCTCTCAAGCTTCCGGCTTGCCTGGGACTTAGCGTGGCTTAATATCCTTTTCCTTTGCTGCTGGTCTAATTTTGCATGGTCTTTCACAAGTTTTTCTCTATGACGTATAATCTCTCTTGACGATGCTTTTTTCTCGCGAATAATTTGCTGTTTAAGCTTCTTTTCAAGACAACGGACCCGACTCTGATGAGTAAACAGCTCCATGTAAAGAGTCCGGACGCCGCATGCCTCGCACTCCACTTCCCGGAAATCGCATTCCTGTAGGTGTTTTTTCAGGTCGCAGCGCTTCACTTTGCGCGGGCAGCCCTGGGCAGTGAAGTGGCATTGGACGGGCGCGTTCGGACAGATGTCCATGTGGTCCGGCAGTTCCGCCAGGACAAACGCGTCTCCGCACTTGTGTGAGCACTGGGTGCTAAGGTTGAGCAACTTCAGCTTGAACTCAATGGGTGTGTCCGTCATGTTGAGACTCAAAGCGGCGCTGCAGACAGGACACACCGGCTTTGTCACGCGTGATTTCATCTTGCGGATGACGCATGCCTGACAAAACATGTGAAAGCAGCCGGAAGTGACGGGGTTGAGCAGCACCTGGTGACAGATGCTGCACAGAAACTCCTCGGCCACTTCCCCTTCGAACAGCTCGCGGTCAAGGCCCATCGCTCTCCTTTAAATTATAAATAAATAAATAAAATACAGCAGTAGTAGTATAAGAGTTTTAAGAATTTTAATCTATAATAGTTTTGCTTATAAAATAGCGTATAAGCATATTGTACTAATTTTCTTATTTATGTGCTAGCGGAAACTTATTTCGGAATTGAAAGGAATATATATGTAAATAGGATCGTGTATGCGTGTTATTGTTGAAAAAATTCGATACTATGGATGAGACTTAGTAAATCAATCTAGAGAAACATGCAGTTGGATAGTGAAAATTTGATACAAAAAAAAAATGTGAAAAAGAAAAAGGCGATTTATAATTATCTTAAAGGGTAATGTTTTTTGAGTCGCGTGATGCGAAAATGGGTCATATGCCATATGCGGCAAGCTTAACTCCAGACCAGATTGCGCATGCGCACAGTCTGGTCATGAGCTACCCTGTCCGCTATAAAGTAACGCAAGGTAGTTTGGTCTCATGACCAGACTGCGAGGATGTGCACATTGGTCCGGAGCTAGGCTTGTCGCATGTGGCATATGACCCTTTTCCGCATGACGCGGCACATTAAATAAATGCTTGACGTTATTTTGTAGTCTTGACATGTCATTGAAGTAAGAAAAAATCTTTGTGTGATATTTGAGCGAACTTTTTACTCTGTAAATCATAGGCTGAAAACAATGTGAGGTTTAAGATTGTAAATCTTGAGCAATAACCTTAATCTGTTGTACACGTTGTTTAATGTCAATATCACAGCTCTTTATAATACAAAAAATATCTAGGTACAGTACATCTGTAACAGTTTATTGCAAATTGTGTTCCGCGTTTTTAAACATGAGTTCCCGTGATGTCTGAATTCTAAAATGAACTCAAACCATTTACTAAAATGACAGGATGTAAGACCGAACCATTTTTTGCTTATATGCCGCCTATCTTTCGTGAAAGCTCTGTCTATACTCATCCCAGATCTACAAATATTTAAACCTCTAGGATAGGACCTAGCTAACGAGCCACACTCTGCCATGAAATGTCGGGTCTCGATCAGTGACAGTTGTCATTAGGGTGCAAATATGTCTCATATTAAACTGTATTGAAAAGTCTTTCGGTGCGGAGAGCGCTCTAAACTTTAAGATAACACGAGTTAAGGCGGCAACGTACTTCCACACCGATGTTAATTTCAAGTGACACTTCCGTTGTAAATCATAGTTCAGCATGAGCAAATATACGCAATAAATAAGTATGTATACTCAAGATAATGCACACATATCACGTTAAAATCACTTTTTGGAAGTTAACTGAATTAAATATAAGATTCTTATAAATAACCATTGCTCGTGTATGAATAACAATATTTAAGTAAATATTAGATTCTTGTAAGCATAGAGGATATTAATTGGATTCGGTGGAATATTGATTTTATTTTACGAGTGATCATAGAAAATATATTGTTTCTATGATCTCGAGTGAATTAAAATCGATGTTCCAACTAATCCAACAAATTTTCTTTTTATTTTATGCTTTTTTTCACCGTTTATTTACATTGTTAAGAGTTTAACTGGAGATTTTCGCTGGAATAATGACGTCATTTCGTCCAAAAAATGGCGTCATTTCGTAAAAATACCAATTTTAAATACCATTTTTAAATACCATTTTTATTTCACTGATATTTCTCTATAAACCACCGGAAAGCATATAATAAAACTATTTATTGTGTATGAATGATTATGTATGCGTATACATGACAGCTTCATTCCAAATAAAAATATACATACGTCATGTATTTGATTATTATTTGCTTATATTTCGTTACTTCGTCATTGAAGATTTTAATGACATATTGTAATCGATATGTGTAAATGCCGAATGTACCAACTGCATTGTAGCTATGCAATTTGTTTGTCGGTATTGCGAATCCAATTATAATATAAGCCAGATTTGTAAGTAACATGAAATGGTTGTATAATTTATAATACAAATGTAATCTAAACGAAAGAATAAGTCATTTGTTTTGCGCCCGAATTATTTATTTACATACATCTTATATTTACTTAAATTCCCTTCAAGACTGTTGCGAATACATCTATTGTTTATTTTCATATGGTTTACAATAGCTTAAAATAACATTTATGTATTACCATATCTAGTTCAAAGCATTATGCTTGTCTGAATCAAGACTAAATAACATGTGTACATTTGATTATGTTAAAACTGCATTTATGTCAAAATAAAGATACCTGATAGTATTCGCACTATAATCATAATGTGTATATGAACTATGTTGAAAAATATTTGTTGTTGTTGATGATTGTTTTTATATAAAATTAAAAATGCACTTATTGATACATTTGTTTCGTATCTGTTCTATGAAATATTTAAGAAAATGCGGATTCAATAAAGAGGCTCCTTCAATGGATTCTTACTTTTATTTGATATACATGTTGGCGAAAATGGGCTTTGGAAATGCACGCATTCCAAAATGTGCTGGATCAATTAAAAATCAGGGATTTATAAGAATTAAAAAAAGTCACTGTAACATTTGAAAAATCGTTGTTGTAATAAAAAAAAACAGGTTAAACTGGCTATGACTATAAAGTCAAGAAAGTGCTAGGTCAATTTGATATCAGAACGGATGACATGCGATGAGCGGTTGTGTTTTACTTGATATTGAGTTTAAAATATTAAGTATAGATAGGGTCATTATATAAATGTTATGCGATGATTTCAAAGTGTGCATTATACTTAACACTTATTTGTTAGTTTTAAAGGAAACTTAGACTAAATGCATCAACAATCTCAATACCTTTAATGTGATTGAAAGTAGTTGAAATTCTAGAAATTATATAGCGAAACAGTGAAAGGCTTTTATGAATACACTATTGTTATGAATTCAATTATGATATTTAACTACAATTTTGTAACTAAATTAGCATATGCAATAATTTTATTATTCGACCGGGATATCAGAAAGATAATAAGTCACCAGTCATAAGTCAGCCATAATGGGTAAGGCGAATTCCTATAATAAGCTTATAGGTATTTAACGAAATATTTTGGCAGGTGTAGAAAGGCTGGATTAATACAGACCTTGCGATTTTAACTTTTCAATGTATACGCTCTTGTAATATTGTTACATAGGATTAGTAATTTACTACTACGGTTAAAATAGGGCACATAGTCGAGTATACTGGCACTTTTTCAAACGAACTACTATACACATCAAGAGTTGCCAGGATACAGCGCGCTCTACTAATCTTCAGCTACGACAAATTTGCGAGCAATTTAGCTAAAACTGTTCAATGTATTAATCCTTACTTGAAATGGTTAACTGTCGATCAGAAAAAAAAATCATTGACTTGTTGGTTTGTTTAAGTGTTTCATTCAGCTATTTTTGAGTTTAGTATAGCCTTGAAAGCATTATAACTTTGAACTCATGTCGTTCTCACGATGATTTTATATTATATTCTAGTTTCATACTAAAGCATGGTATATGCCTATGCAAATGTACAGTGGTGCTGTTAATGTTTGTTGATGACTAACCCTTTTAAACATTTATAAAATACATATTTATTTTCACACGACACTGTTAACTATGTAAGATAACAGGAATTTCAGTGAAACTTAAATAAAAACACAATTCATAATATTTATGTGCATTTGGATACGATAGTAGTATTATAATACATATATGAGCAACTCAATAACATGTAAAAAAAAAAAAAACTCTTTAAAGTAGAAGAACAACCTTACATTATTTTTAATAGCAGAGAAAAAACACAAATCTACTACCTTTAAAAATGAATTGCTGACAGCTTTGAATGTTGAACGACAATCAAAATCAAGTGTAAACATCAAAGCGGGTAACTGGGAAGCAGTAATACAGTCAATATCAATATAATAAATATTGGTGTGCAAATTACGTAGCCGACTAGCCGTACGAAGTATATCAATGACGAACTGCGAAATCCGGGTACTTGCGGTAAATCCGGGCACCACCGAATTTGGCAGTTATTTATTTCTGATTGGTTAGCGGATGGCACGGACATGAATGGAAATTAACGGAAAATCTTCGCTACTTTCCGAAAATCTTACAACTTGGCAACGAAACAGTGCATATGCCGCCATCTTGAAATATTTTAAGTGATTGATTAGCAAGGTAAAGCACTGCAGTAGCATGTTGAAAACAATATTTTAACCAAATTATATATTTATTTTAAGTGATTAATTAGCAAGGTAAAGCACTGCAGTAACATGTTGAAAAGCAATATTTTAACCAAATCTACATATTAATTTTAAGTGATTGATTAGCAAGGTAAAGCACTGCAGTACTATTATAAAAAACAATATTTTAACCAAATTATATATTAATTACGTTTTTGCTAGTTCACTGTTTTTTTTATTTTCTGCAGTCAAACGACATTGTATTTCATATCTAAAATACGTACATTTTTTTCGGAGTGTCATTTTCGGATACAGTATTTTTCGTCGATTTTACATTAATTTTACATTAATTTTCGACGTTCTTTAAATTGTTTTTATAGAATGACGAATACACATGTGGTGATACGGATGGTCTGGTTTATAATATTTTATTGTTTTAATATGACGTCATTGCGTGAATGTGATATGCACTGAATATAACTTCAGGAAATAATTACTACTTTCTGTTTGGAAATGCGATGGTACTGATGCTTTTAAAACGGGCAAAGGGATACCGTTTAAACGATAACGTTTCTTTTATTTCATTTCGTTTAAACGTTTAGAAAAATATGTAAACGTGATACCCTTACTCAAAGTACACTTGACATACGTTACAGAACCACTTTTAATATCAGGCGTATCCAGTTTTAAAATCGAATCAGCAACAAACGGGCATATCAAAATCTACTGGACCGGTAGATGCTCTGTTTCATAGTCGCTAAATCGGTCTCATTTGAATCTCTCCGTCGCCTTTTGAACCCTTTCATCAAATGAATGTGCAATTAAAATACGCATTGTAAATAATGTTGACCTAACAAATGTATAAATAATAGAACCGTTGCATATCAGGGCGGAGTATTAATCCATCACTGGTCCACCACCATAACAGTATCAACAAAAACATTCCATATATAGTATTTCAGCATTGGACGTTAACTCAACGACAGAAAAATAAACAATCGAAGATCTTTATCGTTTGGAAAGATACTGCACGTCCCAGATAGGCTTTCAAAAATACCTACACCTGCGATTTACATTGTGTAAGACTGAATCATTGCTTATTATATACGGCGTCTTCATTGATAGCTCTGTCAAGACTAATCCCAGATCTACAAATATTTAATCCTCTATGATATGACCGTGCTAATGGGCCGCCCTCTGCCATAAAATGTCGGGTCTCAATCAGTGACAGTTGTCAATAGGGTGCAAACATTTATCATGTAAAACTGTATTGAATAGTCTTTCGGTGCGATTGAGGAAGGCTCTAAACTTGAAATAATACAACTTGAAGCGACGGCGTACTTCCAACCCGTTGTTAAATTCAAGTGACACTTCCCTTGTCAATCACAGTCAAATATGAGCAAATAATGGCAATGACCGAGTACGTATATAGCCTCAAATGACGGATACATGTACTCGTATAAATACCGTTCAAATAAGTTGTGATAAGCGCGGGTGTTATTTTTAAATATAAGAAAATATGTAGGTTTTTTTTTCCATTAACACAAATTTCAAATCTAAACAAATATTCAAATCTGCATGTTGATTTATCTCTAAAGTAGAAAAATATATCAAAATGAACTTTCAGTGCTATTCCGTTCCTATAATAGTGAAACTTATTCGTACTTAATATTAATCTGAATTGTTTAAACTATCTTGAAACAATGTTGTATTAAATGTGCAACTTTGATACGGTTTTATCTGCATTATAAACATTCCAAGAAAATATGAATTCAATTATGCAGCTAATGTTATGGCTTGTCACTTGGAGGCCTTAGATTTTTATAATGTTTAATAATTTTTGATGTTATGATTTGCTTTGATGACAAACATGAAAATAAAGTACTAGATAATATATCAAGTTTTGGTCGCTTGAGATAATAATACATAGGAGCCCCAAAGTGAACAAATCGGGCTTAAATCACGTGCGTTAAGAGAACGCACATGCTTATCAGTGACGACACTGTCCGCTTTTATGGAANTCTTTCGGTGCGATTGAGGAAGGCTCTAAACTTGAAAATAATACAACTTGAAGCGACGGCGTACTTCCAACCCGTTAGTTAAATTCAAGTGAATCTTCCCTTGTCAATCACAGTCAAATATGAGCAAATAATGGCAATGACCGAGTACGTATATAGCCTAAAATGACATATACATGTACTCGCATAAATAGCGTTCAAATAAGTTGTGATAAGCGCGAGTGTTATTTTTAAATATAAGAAAATATGGAGTTTTTTTTCCATTAACACAAATTTCAAATCTAAACAAATATTCAAATCTGCATGTTGATTAATCTCTAAAGTAGAAAAATATATCAAAATAAACTTTCATTGCTATTCCGTTCCTATAATATTGAAACTTATTCGTACTTAATATTAATCTGAATTGTTTAAACTATCTTGAAACAATGTTGTATTAAATGTGCAACGTTGATACGGTTTTATCTGCATTATAAACATTCCAAGAAAATATGAATTCAATTATGCAGCTACTGTTATGGCTTGGCACTTGGAGGCCTTAGATTTTTATAATGTTTAATCATTTTTGATGTTATGATTTGCTTTGATGACAAACATGAAAATAAAGTACTAGATAATATATCAAGTTATGGTCGCTTGAGATAATAATACATAGGAGCCCCAAAGTGAACAAATCGGGCTTAATTCACGTGCGTTAAGAGAACGCACATGCTTATCAGTGACGACACTGTCCGCTTTTATGGAATTTTCCGCCGAGTAAAGGAAGTCTTTTCTAAACGAAAATACAGTCTAGTCAAAAAGTGTCATCCACGACAAGCTTTTGAGGACTGCACAGGCTAATCAGGGACGATATTTTATGCACGTGCATTAAGCCCGGTTTTCTCAGTTAGCGGCTTATATCTTTTTTTCACATGCATTTGTAACAACTTGATTTAGTACCCTTTTGACTGCATGTATTGACCCTGTTCATCAACCAGAGCAGTTTGAACAATATTGTTATTTTTTTAATCTAAAGGCATAACATTGAGATAATGTCAAAAATTGTTGCTTTAATTTGCAAAGGAAAAGTAGGTTGAACATGTCTAACATACAAAGAATGTGAAATGTTAGTATAATATGTGTATTGAATAGTGATAAAAAAGGATCCGCGGTTGTTTGTTGTTGTATTTTGTCTATGTTTTTTTTTTATTGTTCGTTTGTTTTTTGTTGTTTTTGTTTTCCAAGCGATCTATAGCATTTGAGTTCATTAAATTTAAGTAGAGTCATTTGATACAAGGCATTCAATGATTTCAACGTGTGCACCATACTTTGCTTGTACAAATCAATTCGAAAGGAGCATTTTAATAAACGTATCTGTTCACTCAATATGTACAAAGTGATAGGGTATCGAAATTTTAGATACAATACACCGAATCGTCGGAAAGCTTTGCTTAACACAGAGTGTATTGCATTATGATAATTTAGCTACGTCTTTCTGTTGACTAAATAGCTTGTATAATGATTATATAGATCGACCGGGATATCCGAAAGAGAGTATATCGCGAGGTAGGATAGCGGTATATCTCCACTTAAATAAGCTTATTAGGTATTTAAGTAAAATAGTTTGAATGTATAGAAAGTAGGTAGGGAATAATAACGACCTATTGAAAAGTGCTTAAGCAACCTTGCCAGTTTAATCCCCCAATGTTTAAAGGTTTTCATCTTAGCATACTATTAATACTATGATTAAAATCGATCAATGTGTCGAGTATGTTAGCACAGGTACAGAAAAAAAAACGTACTTCAATATATTAAAAACAAAAAAACATGTTCTCGATGTCAAACCCCATCGCCTACCATTTGGCATAATTAAACATTTAAATGGCAAATACAATAACATAACGTAACGTGATAAAGTTCCCAAAGATATAGTATGAACAATATTTAAATACCCAAAAAGAACAAATAGAAGTAGTTCATAATGAAACAAATCATCATAAAACATGTTCTTTTACCCATACGTGTTTAAAGTCATTGACGTGTTCTCTGTTTGGTAGTGTTTATTTCGCGGGTTTAATAGCCTTTGAATCGTTAACACTGTAAATTCCCGTCTTTCCCACGCTGATTTATTTTAGTATACGATTTGTTATTGAATATTATGATATATGCCTATTAAACTATATGTGCATGCTATAAATCTTTACATATCATGGCGAACAGTTTAAAAAAATCGAATTCGTTTCCATTTGTTCGTAATATAAGATTTAAACAATTATAGCGACACTTAAAAGAAACCAGACGTAAGAAAATAATGGTCTACAATTATAAATTGTATTTCGAAACTAACATTTTAAAGAAGCGTGATTAACTCTTTATAAAAATAACAGCTAATGTTTATCATTTGTTCTATCAAACTAAAAAAAAAAGATAAGAAATACTTCCTACCTTCAAAGAAA
>VMBQ01001471.1:0-31186 GCA_007657795.1 Dreissena rostriformis
CATGTATTCCATATGTATATATATATATATATAAATGTACTTTTGTCTGTGTAAAATGATGGTATGTGCATATATTATGTAGTGAATAAAGTACTAAAAACGGAAAAAAAAATATATAAGGGCCTACCATATTACTGAGTGGTTCTGAGAATTTAACACGTATACGTGTCTTTAAATTCTTCTATGGTTGCATTGTGGGATCATATTTAATTTTAATTTTATTTAATAATGTGTACCGATGAAATCTTAATGGTGATGTCCTAATTACAAATGATTTCCTCTTGATACGAGTTATCTCAAGTGTCTTAATCACGAGTGTCGAAACTTTAGTACTTAAGTGCGAAGTCTTAATAACGGTTTCCTCAATTTTAATTTGCAGTCCCGTTTCCCCAATATGATTAAACAGTGTTCCAACACGGAGATAATCAAACACTTTAATTATTGGGCCATAATGTTTCGTGTTTCAAAGGTATTCATTCGTACAGAGGTAGGTGTTAAATTATTGGGTCATATTTCTGAAGTCAGCAGTACGCATACTCAATTTGCATTTATCGAATAAAGCCAGTATTCAATTGCAACGACTACTTGTTTTATTAGAAGAAATTTATATTAGCGATTACTTTGAATCGAGGAACTGTCTACTTTGTCACAAATTCATAACATTTATTTATGGATATGTGTATAGATTCTAAAAAGTATTACGTATGATATTCTCAAGTCTGTTAATCTTTGCCTTAATGCCATTTTAAATTGATGCGCTGTGCCCCCAACCCCCAAATAAAATAATAATACTAAATGATTAATTTGATTTGGAGCAAAAATGGGAGAGGGTGCCAGGCATTATACATCATTCCCATTCCTTGTTTTAAATCGCATTTATGCCTTTATACTGATACGTAAACGTAAGTGGACAATTTTTGCAACAACAGCACGGTTTCTTAAACTCTACATACATAGCGCCTCCCCTCCCAGTTAAATGATTGTATATGAACATCGGACATAGATTCGTAATAGTGCCATCAACAAAACATTTCTTAACGTGAAAATAATTCTCGCACTGGTGACTACGACTGACCTACCTGAACCCAATGATGTGCGTGAACTCTTCCCTAATATTTTGTGTAGGAATTCAACCACATTCGATAATCTTCAATTTTTTAACCCGAATAATTATATTCAAGGTACACTAAAAGGCAGGCGTAACACTGCATGCCCCTTGGGAATTCATCAAATGGCTGGGTCACAAAACCTGCTGGGCGTTGTAATAACATACACCATTTAATTTTCGGGTGAATAAAACAAAATCGATACTCGTTATACGGAGATATTCACAAACTATAAGAGAAAACATCTGTGTGTAATGTAAGCGCAATTTCCTAGACGGACTGAATCTATTGTCAATTGAAAAAAAAAATGTCTTTTCTGTGCAAATAAAATGCCCAAGGGATTCCTCAAGTAAAACCAAACACGGGACATAGCCTAGGAACAGTGTAAGAATGGGTGCGTTCTGCGACGAACATCATCAGCATTATTGTAAATTATGCGCATTTTCGGCCTTAACCTAGGTTTAGACCTATATTGGACCTTGTAAAAGGACAATAGGCAAAACCAATTACCCTTATGGGATTATGTATATTGGGAACGAATGACTCTCGCCCTCGGGATGTCACTCTGGGGTCAAACTTTATGAAGACACGCTCATTCATTGAACGGAACTTGTTATAGTTAAAACCGTGTGTTGCTGTAGATTTTTGTTTTCTGTATACAGCTGTATTACTCGAGTAGATAATTTTTATTTTGATCGTGATATAATTTCGATCATGCAGATATTTTTTTTATATTCTTATTATTTATTAAACCAAAGATGGTATAAATCGTGTTCGTGTGTAAAACAAATATATTTAGTATCAATTATAAAACATATTCCGGTATATCTCATACGCGTTTGTGTAATGTATGCTACTCTAATCAAGTCTATTACTTATTATATATTGTTTTCAGTATTTATTTTTAACTGAATTTACCAACCTTGTGTGTACTATTTGTAACATACGCCCTTTTTTTATAGATATTTATTGATTAAGTTTAATTAATTATGTTTATAAACAATTGTAAATTTAAATTAAACCATGTTGTTTTTTTCTCTGCCAAATATAAAATATTCTGTGTATACGTAATACATCAACTTAACAGTATTGACAACTATTCTTAATGTCTTCAAGACTTAAAATTAAGGAAAATGTTAACAGTAAGCTGACATTAGGGATAATAAGTTGTTCAAAAGCAAACGTCAGGAATGCTTCTAAGATTTATTCACAATAATAATGACAATGTCGTATAACAATTATGATTCCCCTAGAAATAGTTAACATAACTATGCAAGTATGAATTACTTGTAAATAATATGCACACACGGACACATATAGAATATTCATTCAAGTCAAGCTGTATGACCATACATCGTATGTCTGTGGGTCTATATTGAATTTAATTAACCGCTTCTTGTATCTTTTTATTACAATCCGCACTTTTCAGATGCGTGCAATTCCGTGACGCCAAACTGTGCTATGGGCAATAACCAACAGTTGGTTATTGCCCATATCACAGTTTGGCGTCACGGCTTTACTGCTTCTATCTTTCATTTACAAGCCGTACTTTTCGTATTTCCGTGACACCTAAGGGTGCAATAACATTCATTTTTTTATAGCTTGAATTTTGCGTTTTTTATATACTTATGATCAATATATTTATCAAGATCATTTCGGAGAAGATGTTAATACGTGTATCGTGTTGTTAATCAAACGATTAAACGTTTTAAAATAAGTATTTAAGTAATCCAATTAGTCGTTTGTACCGTAGACGCGCTCAGCATTTAAGTCTACCATACATTAGACAAACAACAGTTACATTCGACCCCGAACGTTACACTGAAAGTAATGGGTTGCATTAAGAACATTGTTCATTTCTTTTGTTTATGATAACTCCGGAGAAATCATGTGAACCGGAACCCGATAATTAAGAAGTTCCTCTCCAAACCATCTGAAATGCGGAAGAAATCTTCGACCATTATTTTAGATTGCAATGCCGTAAATAGTCCATACGCGGATTATTGACAGAATGTTTTATCAATTAAGGGACCATTCTTACAGGCGTATGGAAAGTGGTTCAAAATAGGCTGTTTCAATTATCTGGGAACGTTTGATGTCATTCATATAGCAGTACGTTTACGTAGTTGTGTTTATTGGCAACAGAAAGTGACCAGAGTCACATCGAGGCGAAATCAATAAAACACAACAACATTGACCTTAATACGTAGAATATTAAACAAATAACTACGCTACCGTGACATATGCAAGAATAATAAATAAGTTTCGTTCGACGAGGGAATTTCATATTTGAGTAGGATAACATATCTCTTACACTCCGAATCAAAACGTGTCATATGCAAGAATAATAAATAAGTTTCGTTCCACGAGGGAATTTAATAATTGAGTGGGATTACATATCTCTTTCACTCCGCAGACGATAATTAATTCCGCAGACGACAATCACGAACTGGTTTTGAAAAAAAACCAGCGCATCGTAAAATCAAAAACGGGGCGATGTGATATGTGAACCTTTGAAAATTCCAGTTCTATTCAATATTGACCATAATTTGGAAATCGATGTAGTTTTAATTTTTAATAAAAAACATGTATACAGTCCATCCATTAACTAAATATTTTACATATTTAACCTATCAATCATACGTGAGTTTTGTGAGTTTAATGTAGTTTACAAACACAAGCAATAATAAGCAATAATAAGCACAATAATTATAATTTTATTTTTGCTTAATGTTCAGAATATAAACATTTTTTGGCCAACATGAAATACATTTATAATTAGGCATTGTTTAATGTATTCTTTTATAACGTGTAAACAAGTCAAGATGTACAAAACTGGAAAAAATGGCCGTTACATGGGTGAACCATGGTTGGTTGCGGCGTGTTTGTTGTGTACAGTAACAAGTTTATGCGTTCCATTGTTGGCCAACTTAAAAACATGTTAGGTCTAGGATAAGCGTTCAAATACATTTGTACGATGGTGATAGTCATACATAGAGAATAATAGGGTAGTGTTGATTATAGTTCAGGTTTATCATGCGAGGCTTAGAAAACAAAAAGCACGAGCCTTGGCGAGTGCTTTTTCGTTTTCGTGCCGAGCATGATAAACCTGATCTATAATCAACACTTACCTATTATTCTATTAATCCCAATTTTTATTCAGTAAACCTTTTTATTTAAACAAAATTAGTTAAACTGAATAATTTCGCTGGATTTATGACGTCATTTTGTCGAAAAAAATGACGTCATTTCGTGCCGTGTATTATAGCAGAAATTTAATCAACGGGGCTTTATCAACCGAATTCGCTGTAGTAGTTGTATATTTTATTAAAGTGACGCATAGTACATAAATATCATTGGTATTTACAGCAATAATACGATATGTATATATATGTATAAACATTGTACTACCCAGCCATATAAATGGCTTACGAGTCACTGAGTTGACATGTTATCGGTGAAGTCATAAAATCACATCAAAATAGTGCAGTAAAGATCACGATAATAAAAAGAGTTAAATTGTTTAAAGTATAAACATGGATAGTTTATATCAATAACTTCTGTTCATTATAAACAGGTGGACTTAAAATATTAGTATTGCAAGTTCATATAGAAATAACTAATATTATTTACATAGGTTATATAATTTACATAATGGTTTGTTTTAATTTATGTCGGATACATATAATGCTTCCGATCGTTTCATATAGCAATCTTGAATAAACAATGCAGATTTATAAATAAGTCGTTTATCAGTCAGCATACATGCTAGCCTCTCGCTATACGGGATGGTAGTTATGTTTGGTTTAATATTTGATATACAGTTATAAAATGATAATCTTAAAAAAAGGTAGAAAGGACATTCAAATAAGAAATGGTATTCTGTTTCGACCTTATTGGGTTCTTTACACAGAAGGCAGAGTCTTTCTTCGATCTTTAAGTTTCTAAACCGCCCGGTTTCAATCCGCAGCGGTAAGGTACCTGTTCTTATTTGAGCAATGTAAGATCTCAAATGCTTTGGTAGTTGCATAGACACATAATTTTCACAACCAAGTTCGTGTTTAATTTGCCGGTAAGTCCTGAGCTTGGGTTGGGATACGAGATCTTGTTGCCATTGGTCAGCATATATACGTGTAAATGTCTCTTTAGCATGGCACAGCAAATTGTCCAGCGACAGNCAGACACAAGCAATAATAAGATTAATAATTTTATATTAATCATTGTATCGTTAGTCAATGACTGGCTTTGTGTTTATCTGTGTATTCCATCTCTAAACATACGCGCATTTGTGCTTAATTTCAAAATGTGACCAGCGTTTTCCCAACATGTAATAAATTTATAATTAGGCATTGATTCAATGTATTCTTATAAAACGTGTAAACACGTAACGATTAACATCACTGAAATTGTTGGCTGGATATTGTTTAAAGGCGCTTTGGCGAATGGTTTGTTTGTAATATACCTAATCTTACTGATAGTTCTGAATATAAGCATGGGTGAACCATGGTTTGTTGCGGCGTGTGTGTTGTGTTTAGTAACAAGTTCATGTTTACCATTGTTTGCCAACTTGAAGTATGTAAGGGATAGGGTAATGTTCAAGCACATTTTTACGATGGTGATAATAATACTATATTATACATGCCATTGACAAGCTATGGCATTATTGTTAAAATACTTAAAAAGTATACTTTCTGGAAAAAAAGTAAAATTGCATCAATAATGTGTTTTTAAGAGTATGTAGATATAAATTATATATTATCTAAAGTCACTTGGCACGTACGTTAATCAAGTTGGTTTAGCGTCTAAAATTGAATTGTTTTGCAATTTTTATTTTTTGTACTTATGTGCCGTCCATTTTACCGAAATATTTACTGAGTGCAAACGTATAAATATGGCGTTTCCAGCAAGCAAAGTTACTGCCGTCTGACAATTTCAATATTTTCTTTACAGTTTACAACGTTAAAAGGTTTTTGTTACTGAAAATAATCCATAACCCTTCCACAAAAAGTGCTCCTCGTGATTGTATATTAATGTAAATGATTCGGTCCAAACTGGAGTTTGTGGGTAACGTTAACCGTTTTATTCAACGATGCATGGAAGTTAAAAATGTTAATATAAGAAATATATCTAGGTTATGTCTGGAAAACGGTTGTCTCAAGATACGTTAAACTTAATCACTGAATACGTTTACGTAATATATTGGCTGATTAATATATGAAGTGAAATGAGATGATCTTAAGACAAATGCCAACTATTCTCATAAATATGCACCAACTTTATGATACCGGTGAATACCGCAAAAAGGGACAATATGACAGAACAGAACAGCAGAAGATGTTAAATCGATTTATAAACATAACGGCCAACATTTTGTATAAGGGTAAAGTGTACGTTGTACTTTGATCACCCAGTCGATGTCGTTGTTATTTTCGCTAAATTATTAGTTACTCGCATAATTATCTTCAATTGCAGTGGAAAAAATGTATTCATAACTTTGTTTTAATAAATCATGTAAACTATTATGTACTTTTCATTCCACAAATGAACGAAGAGTTAGTGATGGACATCATTGTGGCAAGTTTGCATTCCCTAAAATTTTCAAATTTGTGCAATTCTGTTGGGCATTCAATTTTCCCGAAGCTTAATTGTCTCAATAATTCCACGTGATCTAAGTAAGCTACGCCGAAAAGCAATATCAACCCCTATGTTAATACTCCCCCGCATGCTTTGAAATTGCCAGTTAATACAGGCAAAATATTTTCTTATGTTTATACATCAATAAATACACCGGTGTGCTGCCATTAACTGTTCTAATCTGAACCTCAGAGAAATAAATTAGAGCCTTCGAAAATACGTTGCCAATAACCTATAAATAAATGTACGCCCGTTATTGACAAAACAGTTTGCCAACAACGAACATCTGGATGCGATTTACGATTCATGTAATTTATGCAAATTGCAGACGATTTTCTTCTGGATTGCATACAGTGCTGGGCCAGAACCCATTATCAGTCTTTTGCTCGACGAATTATTCAGCATGACATGAAACAAACGTGTATTATTTATGATTGAAGATAATGCTTTCAGGGTAACGATTCTGTATTAATTGTTACCGCTGTACGTTATCTAATAATTGGAAGCCATACATGTTGATCATGGTTGCAGCATAAACATATGTTGTATCATAGGATAATGTTTATTTAAATAGAATAAAACAAGATGCAATCATTACTATACATCTGAACTTAAGTAATTGTAATAGTCTTGTCGTCAACGAAAACATATGATCTTAAATAATTGTAATAGTCTTGTCGTCAACGAAAACAATATTAATCGATATTTAAATTTGACTGTTGGTTTTTCGACGTCATCCACAATTAGAAATCACGGAAATTTACTATTTCGACTGCTAATAATAAAAATAATTTAAGATGTCCGATTCATTGAATTATATCCCCGTTTTCCCTTGCTATGTAAGACTTTAAATGTTTTATCGCTTGGCTGATTGTTCGGGCGTGTATATACTTTATAATGTTTAAGCATATCTGCACTTTATATTTGCACGAAACTGTATCATTATTGCTCACTTGTGTTGTGTATTACGGTTTGAATACTTAAAATATTGTTACGTGTACACAATATGCTAGAGTGCTTAATAAATACATTTAAGCTTCCGATATGCTTGATTTAAGGTTAGATTAACACTGGTTCTTGTGTTGTCCTGTTATTTATATTGTGTCAATCAAATTTACAATATTAGGCACACCATGAGTGAAAATCTACATCTCACACCAGTAAGAACACGTTAAATAGACGTCCATCTATTCCTATATGAATTCTACCGTTCCAGGACGTAAGTTTCGTGAATTGCTCAAACCAGTGCACGTATGAAATTAAGTCCTATTGATTTGCAATGTGAACTGTTCTTATATCAACCAACTGTTCATAGATTTTAGCTTTTTTGATTGATTCAAATCAAGGCCAGACTGACATCGAGTTTTAATTTGCCAATTAAAGTTACAATTATGAATGTTTCAAGAAACAATATGACAGTGTAGTAAAATTAATTTAAAAAAGAAAATACTAGCGTTTCGTTATTTCCGAATATATTTGGTGTCCCTATTTTTTTTAATTAAACATTACACATACACGTTTGCAATTTTAGTCAATGAGGTAGTTAAGTAATTTAAATAAGTTTTGAAATATAATTGACCTCGGTGAAATTATACATTATTAAATAGCACTAGATAAGAATCATTTTACGCGAAAACACAAACAGAAATGCAAACACCAGACCGAGAATGTAAAACGACGAATGCTACGTCGTCAAAAAACGCGTTCAATCTTACTCTGTTATTCTGCAACGTGCTATGTATGTGTTTGTTGGCATTGTCCCTAGGGCATTTTATTTGCACAGAAACGAAATTTTCACAATTGACATTGGATTCAGCCTGTCTCGGAAATGGTGAACGAATAACACTCAGTCGTTTCCTGTTATTTTGGGAATGTCTCTGTTTAACGCGTATCGATTTCTTACTGTTTCTATCAGTTACTGAAATAGTATATATAACAGTTGCTGAAATAGTGTATGGCTTGACATACGAGAACATTCGTTGTTGGATTGTGCGCTCTTATTTGTGGCGTGTTCTGAGAAAACTGGGCAAAATGCTTGTGCGTAAAGTGTCATCCCAGATTAGCCTGTGCAGTCCGCACAGGCTAATCCGAGACGACACTTTCCGCCTAAACTGGATTTTTGCCAAGAAGAAACATCATTTAACCGAAAATATCCATAAAAGCGGAAAGTGTCGTCCCTGATTAGCCTGTGCGGACTGCACAGGCTAATCTGGGATGACAATTTACGCACAAGCATTTTGCCCAGTTTTCTCAGAACACGACACATATGGCACTTTCTTTAACTTTTTATGCTATGATGTTAATTTCTATGTGTACATTTGGATGTCTGGTGAATCGTTCTGGGCCAAATGTGTGGTTTGGGGCTCCATAGGGCCGGTTTGGGCCCCTAATGCTTGTGCATTGGCCGTTCCATGTCGGTAGTCCCGGTTTGTTTTCGTGTTGTTGTTGTTTGTGCTTGTCGTGTGCGTTTGTGTCTTTCTAGTGCTTTTGTTTTGTACCTCGCTGTTTGGCGATTGATTCCTTGCCATCTGCGAGAGACCGCATTGTATAAGGGTTTTCTCTCATGTTGGTGCAGTTAAAGTTTCACTTTATGTGTATTTGAATTGTTAAGATACACCGATATATTCTCAACTGGATTTAGATTTGCATTATTAATAAGTAAGGATATATCTGTGAGTAGACGTGTGTCCCTAGAACAAGTATGCCCCCACTTTTCAATTGTGTCTCAAAACTCTACTTATTTCGAAAAGAATTAACCGAAATAACCATTAAGCTAACATGCTGGCTAATATGTTTGTTAAGTTATATCACGTCAGAAATCGGGGGGGGGGACTACAGAAAAAAACAGAAACAAAAAAATGTTGGTCCGTTAGTTCTCGTGTTGGTTTGTAAGTTGTTATCAGTTAAGCTGCAATATTTTTCTATTTAAACGCGCGACACAAAATTATTTTGAATTGAAGAAAGGACGGGCGAACGGAAAAGGGCAAATATATATGCCCCCTCCTTTCCCCCGACCCCCTCCCCCGAAAGAGAGGTTTAACAAATGTGCATATGTAAATATTATCATTATGTATATTCATACTTCAACGCCATTATAACATATCGATACGTTTACATTGAATTTATCTAGTGCTCGACGCACTTTTTAAACTTAGTGAAATGTGTTGTTATCGCAATCAAGGCATATCTAGAAAAGTGTTTTAATGTGTATGCTAGTAATCCATGCCAACTGAATAAATATATAGTTAAAAAATATATATATATATATAGTTAGCATTGATTTTTTTCATTTTGTTTCTGGTAATGCAATTTACCAAGTTTACTTCAATATAAAACCAACAGGTCGAAGTAAACACAGTTTTAAAAATTGACGTAACCATGACAATAAATATAATAATTTGACGTCTTTAATCATATAAAACTTTTCATTCATGGTGAATGCAAATTGTATATAATTATAAATATGATGGGGAAAATGATTGCCTAATAGTCTCACATTGCTCTCTGATCATGATACATGTTTTGGATGAATTTACATTTGCAAGAATACCATTCAACACCAGATAATTACCTATGATAACACATACGTGTATTTACTTTTATCGAATATTCCCAAATTATACCACCAACATCAGTATAAGCCTATAACACTGATTAACTTAAGCATATACATGCATCAATTATCGGTAACACCTCCCTAATTGTTGACCAGTTCGGTCAGGTCGGAATATCTTGAGAATTTGCTTGAACGCATTCGGTACAGCAGGTTAGTACCAAGTTTGCAGACGGTGTTTATTATTATCCATGCGCCATCACGCTTGCCTNCAACATGAATCGTATTAAAATACTCAGCACATACTCCGTTATCAAGTAAACACAAACCAAACGAGTGCATTGACAGATCGACATAAACACAGTTTCAAAAGTAGATTTAACAATGTTAAAAACTGTGATATATTGACGTCTTTAATGTTTAAATCTGCTCATTCATGATGAATGCAAATTATAGATAATAATACAGACGATGATGAAAATAATTACCTAATGGTCTCAAAAATCTCTCTGATCAAGATAAATGTTCGATGAATTTATATTTGCAAGAATACCCTGCTCCATCGGAATTTATGCAATGTCTTGTATCGATCCGATACCGCTGTAAGCTTTTAGACAAAAAAACAATTCATACGGCTTCGCCTTTCATTGACAGGATAAAATGTGCCGCTGTCAAGGTCTTTTCAAAATGTGACAGCGCATTTGGCTTTGTCCATCTCTTTAAAGGCTGCTTCAAAGTCAGATGGCTTGAATCAATTTTAAGTCCATTTTTGCGATGTCAAACTCTTGGCCGTGTCTCGCCTGTCGCTGTCTTTCTGATGTATCTCCTTGCAGTACGGATTACTGTGTACTTTAATGGCAATTAACTTGTTTACTGGAATATTCAAGGATTTTTTCGATGCCACAACTATACAACACCATTCAAGTTGTCTACCAAATTATGTTTGCAATATGTTGACGAGTAACAGCACACTGGTAACAAGGCAACGACTCGAGGCAAGCAAAATATTACCCTAAAATGCAAGTGATGTAGGAGAATCTACTCAAAGCGATCTCGCAATTCAAACGAGATATTAAGCAGATTTTACCAAAGGCAACAGCCGTTTAGATATAGATGTTTGCAATGAAATGCCATTTAAAGGCAAGGCTTTCCAATTCTTTAATATATTCAACACTTATCACTAATATCAAGAATCAGCCCAACGCACTCTACATTTGGTTAAACCACAACCGAATATTTAATTTAGAGACCACTGATTTTAAACCTTTTAAAAGACACGCAACATTTCTGCCATGACCTAGAATATGTCACATTAAAAACAAGTGCAAAGAGATATTACCTAATAGTATAGCAATTCTAATTAACTTAAAACAAAAAGAGACCACGACAGATTCAGTGTAAATGCCATATGATTTCCGTTCAGCCGCCATTTTACAATTAATTGCTAAAGGTGTTAATTAGATTCAGTGTTTATGAGTCCGTTAAAACCTTAACCAACAGCCACTGTGAACGATTTTCAACCGATATCAATAGGTGGGAACTGAGCAAAACATTAGGTAACCTTGTTGTTATGTCAATTATAGGTTAAAAAATAATAAAATATTATTTAAAATTTAAACTTTTAAGTATAAACATTGCTCAACGGTGTCACAATATGTGTATTGCGGGGTTAGGTTTAAGTTATCATTTTTAATTTGATTTTTTTCTTTTGTCTTAACCCAATAAATAGATTTGATATTTCCTCCAATACGTAAAGATCATAACATATTTTAGCAGCTATTTACAATAATAAATACAGGTATAAGTGCATATGTAAGCATACAATTTGATGATATAAGGAATATACATAATGAGGATATACATTTATTACACATCTAGACCTCGACATAGAAACGTATCTATGTTACTGATAAGTAGTATTGGTAACATACCGTATAAATAGATGTAATGATATAATTAATGAGTTCTCGAGTGCAACTATCTATACACTATCTTATCTATAACTGACTAATTATCAGGAGACTAAATCTGAGATTAGACTATACTTATTCCTTTGAAAAACCGTTAGCCGAATTTTATATAACGAGTCTTGCGTAAAAAAGTTCCAGTCCTCATAGAAAAGATGATAACATTCGTAATTTATTTACCTCGATATCAATAAGGACAGCCGGGCGCCTTCACCGAAATTACCATTATTGGTTTTGACACTACTGTGCGTTTTTCTCATTATTTTTCGCCACGCTACTCATTGTTTGGGATGAATACTTAATAGTATTGCTCGGAATATCTCTGCGACTTCATTGATGCATATCTAGCGCCATCGCTTACTCTTCGTAAATCCAAGCGGCTCGATATTAGAGCGTATATTGGGTCCTGCGTAGAGCGCTACTAGCGCATGGAGCAATAGTCGGTATTTCAACAGCAGTAGATGATTCTCATACTCTCCTACTACCACCGTTATTCCATCTGGATTAATCCTGCCGGCAACGTCATTCTGGTTCCACATCTAGTTGAGTGACTGAGTGCTGTGGTGTAGGAAAGTGAAAACATCATTTGCATCGGAGATTGTGTGGATGGTGTGGCAGAGAACGGATTATGCACGGATAATGGAGTTTGGTAATTTGTGTACCGTACTAGCACCATGTTGTTCCAATGGTCAATAATGTACACATGACCGTTATGATAATTCAGCGTCTTTTCTCGTTCACGTTCAATGAGTTAACTGATACTTCTGGTGTGGGATTATGTACGCTAGTGATGTGTGTCATCAACTCGGTGATCGAATATGAATTCACAAAACGTGTCGTGTTCAAGAATAATAAAAAAGTTTCTTTCCACGAGGGAATTACAGAATAGAGTGGAATGACATATCTCTTACACTCCGAATCAAATCCGCTGACGACAATCACAAACTGCTTCTGTAAAAACAACTCGGTGATCGAATATGAATCCACTAAACGTGTCATGAGCAAGAATAATAAATAAGTTTCGTTCCACGCGGGTATTTCAGAATTGAGTGGGATTACATATCTCTTACACTCCACAGACGACAATAAAATCCGCAGACGACAATCACATACTGGTTTTGTAAAAACCAGCTCATCCGAAAATCAAAACGGGGCGACCGATGAAAATCATGGCATATAGGTCGAGCCATGAAATCCAGGGTCGATTCCGCTTTTACGACAACGAAGAACATTTACAGCGGGATTGGAAGCAGCATGCACGCGCCAACATCCGGCAGCCGACATTTTTGGAGGGAATTCTTCTTAAGGCTCTAGACCCAGACCGTACGTATAATCAAAGACAGCATGTCATGCGATACATGTGTGCAATGCTATTATATACGATATGTGATCCTTTAAACATGCCAGTTCTGTTCAATATTTAACCCATTTTTTTAATCAATGTAGTTTTAATTAAAATATCGTGTATAAAGTCCATCCATTTATGAATGGAGTCGAAAATAATGACGAACACACTCGCAGTTAACATAATATAAATTAATATCGAAAACGTGAGCATTTTGACATCGCATATGAACACTGCAAAACTTTTTTTTAGTTTGAATATTTCCCAGTTTCGTCACTTTTTTAAAGATTTGATTGTACATTGTATACACCGAACTATACTATCTCAACTAATATAAATATGAATATAACGAAAACATTTATTCAGTATTTAAGGATATGGTAAAGTAACGAGACTTTCAGTTAATACAAGTTTACACATTTTTCATTCACTAAATTCGTTTTCAATATAAATTGCAACCAGCAACAAGATGTAATGACCGTAATCTTACGTAACACGTAGAGTAGCTATCTTAAATATGTCATTACACCTTGCTGCAACATGCAAAGTGCATGTTTATATCCTTGAGGTTTATGGAACGAGATACAAATGTGCGGCTCGGCATTGTGCTTTTTCTATATTGTGTGTTCATCATGTGAGTCGCGTTATGAGAAAACTGTGCATAATGCATGTGCGTAAAGTGTCGTCCCAGATGTACATGTGCAGTCCGCTTACTTCCTTCACTGGATTTTCGTTACGAAGAGACTTCCTTTAAACGAAAAATGTCATAACAGCAAAAAGTGTCGTCCCTGATTAGCCTGTGTGGACTTTAAGCGCATGCATTATGCCCAGTTTTCTCAAAACGCGACTCATATAATCATGCGGTTACATTACATCACAAACCAATTGGCACTAATTGGCAAGAATTCCCCACTCGTCCTCCGGTTCACCTAGGTCGTTGGTGGCCCCATGTGGGCTTCTTATCGTGAATATATATGGCGCTTTGAGTGTAGCATACTTTATATGGCACCATTAAGATGCAATGTTTGTGGTTTCTCTTAAACGATGTTACTTCTTAGACGGAAAATTGCGAGGTCACGTTGAGGCCAGGAAATAAATAAACTGTACCGAAAATTCAAACCTAAGAACGAATACCTTAGGACGACAACAACGCAAAATTGGCGTTTTTGACACAATTGCGTGGAAATTACCATAACTGACAATTTCCTTTCCCCGCAAAAAGTCTAGTTTTCGTTTTTACACATTATGTAACAATTTATCGTAAGGAAAATAATAATACCATACATAATGATTATGTCAAATATAATTGCTAATGTATTTTCGTGAACAGTATAAATGCATGTATCAATGTATAAAGATTATAATATAAAGTTAACACTATTTAACAAACCTACAATGCTAGATATCATCATTTCATTCGTGTGTCTACAGTTTAAAATGTTGGGTAAAACAATGTACTAGCTTTACCTGCCTACAAATGATCAATGGTGTGTTTTTTTTTCTTTTTCTTCTCTTATGCCTTAATGTGAAAGTCGTGTTTCAGCTAGGCACACAGTGTATACATAAGTTTCCATGTCGCCATGTGAACGGTAACTTTTGAGTGATATGTTCTTGTAACAAGTTCAAATGTAAATTGGATTAATGCATCCGTAGTTCGATACCTTATCAGCAAATATACAATCCCTGATCTATTATTAATATAATTACGTTTGCATCAAAATAGCAATCGTATGTTAAATATATATCGTTTAAAGCAAAGCAGTAGTATTATACATATAAAGTTTACAGCATTTAATGCCGTCTGTCTATGCCAATATTTGCTCATATCTACGAACTTTACAACTTTCGTTACAGGAAACATTACGCAAACTCTCGACAACAAGTGGTTTTGACATAGAAAAATTAATGGAGATGATTCGGTACAAACAGGATTTTTCGGATAATATTAGGTCCTACGTATTATTGAACGTTCCGCAGAGTTTACAACGTAGGATTGTCTTTAAGTTCTACTGTGATTGCATTCTGGTATGATACAGAAGTTTATATTATTTAATAATTCGCATTTATTAAATCTTAAGTGGCAAAAACTAAGTCTTTATTACGAGTGACTTTGACCTAATTACGAGTGATTCCTTCTTGATACGAATTGAATCAAGTCTTAATTACTTGTGTCGAAACTTAAGTACTTTGATGCGAAGTCTTAATTATGGTTTCCTCAGTTTTAGTCACGAGTGCAGTCTCGTTTCCCCAATATGATTTAACAGTGTTCTAACACGTAGATAATCAAACACTTTAATTATTGGGACACAATTAATCGTGTTTCAGATGTATTAATTCGTACAGAGGTATGTGTTTAATCATGGGATCATGTTTCTGAAGTCAACATAACGAATAATCATTGGCATTTATCGAATAAACCAGTATTTAATTGACATCGAGAATTTGTTTTATTAGTGGAACGTTATATAAGCGATTACTTTAAATCGAGGAACTTTATACTTGTTCACAAATTAATGGCATTTATAAATGGATATTTGTAAAGATTCTTAAAATAATTACGTATGATATCCTCAAGCCTATTCACCTTTGCTAACATTTAAAACGGATACGCTGTGCCTCCACCCCCCCCCCACCCGTAAAAGGGGGGGGACCTGATACATTTGATTTGGGTCACGATGGGGATTGCCATGCATTGAACACCATTTCAAGTCATTGCAATAAAACGTTTGTATGCCTTTCTACTGATGTGTAAACGTAAATGGACAATTATTGCAACAGACTAAGTGTTTATTAAAATCTACGTGACATAGCGCCTCACCCTCTCAGTTAAATGATTTGATGTAAAGATCGAACAAAGAATCGTAGAAGAGCCATCAGCAAAACATTTCTTAACGTGAAAATAATTAACGCACTGGGGACAACGACTTACCTACCTGTATCGAATGATGTGTGAAAAAACGCCCTTCTATTTTGTGAAGGAATACAACCACCTACTAGAATCTTCAATGTTATAACTCGTAAATTAAAATAAATATACATTAAATGTCAGGCGTAACACTTAATGCCAATTGGGAATTCATCAAAGGGCTGGGTCACAAAACCTGCTGGGCGTTGTTATAACATACACCATTTAATGTTCTGGTAAATCAAACTCTTTCAGAAATTGATATAAGTTATACGGAGACATTCCCAAACTATCAGAGAAAACATCTGTGTGTAATTTAAGCACAAATTCCTAGACAGACTGAATCTAGTGTCAATGGTGATAATGTCTCTCTTCTGTGCAAACAAAATGCCCAAGGGTTTCTTCCAGTAGAAAAAACATGCTGCACATATCCGAGGAACAGGGTAAGAGTGGGTGCGTTCTGCGACGAGAATCATCAGCAATGTTGTAAATAATGCGCATTTTCCGGCGAAGCTGTCTTGTCCAGGTTTTGATCTGTATCGACATTTATAAATAGTCAAACAAGTGTTGAAGGTTTTCTCCGCCATTAGACCCGAATGAATAAATCCTAACATTGTATAAGAGATATACCATCAAACGTTGGCTACCTGTCTCATTTTAGAGATGAACGGGGAACCATTTTTAAGTCAGAAATATCTCTTAACTTTGTTTACTGTTGTTTCCATTTTTACTACGAAAGGTGCATTTTTTATTCAACCAAGTGATTTACCAAAAGATCTGTGACGAAACACTTACAGATCTCTGATTGATCATTGTAAATTCACTTATTTACTTCGGCGAGGTCGATGTTTTGAATGCCTGACAGATTGCATTGAAAAGGAAATGCTAAATGGGAACGTTTGATGTCAAAATTCCAGTTTAGGCGGAAAGTGTCTACCCCGATTAGCATGTGCGGACTGCATAGGCTTGTCTGGGACGACACTTTACGCACATTTATTAAACCCCCTTTTCGCAGAGCGAGGCTCATTTTGTTTTTAATGATACCTCCGGAAAATCATATGAATTACAGACCGATTAAGAAGTTCCTCTCCAAACCATTTGCAATGCGGAAGAAATCGTCTACAATTCTTTCAGATTGCAAGACCGTAAATAGTCCATACGCCACAATTATTTAAGATTGCAAGACCGTAAATAGTCCATTCGCCGGTTATTGACAGACTGTTAATAGCCTGTTTCAATTATCTGGGAACGTTTGATGGCATTCCTGTAGCAGCACTTAAATGTCGTTGTGTTTATTGACAACACAAAGTGACCATAGCCACATCGAGGTTAAATCGATAAAACGCAACAACATTGCCCTTAATACTATTTTTAATATTTTATATATTTAATCAAGCTATAATTGATTTAATTATAGTCGGGTATATAATTGATCGGGTATTTAATTGATTTAATTAAAGTCGGGTTTACAAACACAAGCTATAATACGCATACTATTAATAATGTCGGCATTGTATCCTTAGTCAATCACTTAACATACGCGTAGTTTTGGTTTATATTGAGAATGTAAACAGCGTTTTGAAAACATGAAATAAATTTATAATTAGGCATTGTTTAATGTTTTCTTATCAAACGTGTAAACACGTCAAGAGGTACATCATTAAAACAGTTGGCTGTGCTCAATATTTGTTAATGGCGTTTTTGGCGAACCGTCGTTTGTGATATAGCGCGTCTAGTTGGAAGTAATGAATGTTTACATGGGTGGACCATGGTTGGTTGCGGCGAGTGTGTTGCATACAGTAACAAGCTGATGCGTATCATTGTTGGCCAAATTGAAAACATGTAACGTCTAGGATAAGCGTTCGAATACAATTTTACGATATTGATAATAATACCATATTATACATTTCATGCAAAAGATATGACGTTATTGTTAAAATACTTGATATATATTGAAACAAAGTATAGTATCTGTACAAATGGTAACCTGCATAAATAATGCGTTTTTCAAGAGTATGTAGAATATAAATTATTTATTATCTGAAATCACTTAGCACATTAATTAATCAAGTTAGCTTAGCATCTAAAATTATTTGTAACTTCTTGCAATTTTCATTTTATGTACTCCTGTTCCGTCCATTTTACCGTAATATTTACTGAGGTCAAACGTATAAATATGGCGTTTGCAGGAAGCAAATTTACTGCCGTCTGACAATGCCAATATTTGCTCACAGTTGAGAACATTAAAAGGTTGTTTTACAGATAGTAATCCATAACCCTTCAACAAGAAGTGCCATTCGTGATTGTATATTAATGTTAATGACTCAGGTCCAAACTGGTTTTGGGGTAACGATAACCGTATTATTGAACGATGCGAGGAAGTTACAAATTTTGATATACGACAAATATCTAGGTTGTGTATAGGAAAAAGGTTGCCTGAAGATACGTTAAACTTAACCATTGAATGCATATGATATATTTGCCTGATTAATATAGAAAGTGAAAGAAGATGATTAAAAGAAATATACCAACTATTCTCATAAGTTTTCTCCCACTGTATGATACCATGGAATACCGGAAAAAGGAACGATATTACAGAGTGATAAACACTCGAACATATTGCATTGTCGTTTTCAAGTGATGTAATGATTGACTTCAACATGTATTGTTAAAGCGATTTATAAAAATAACGGCCAACATCGTGTATAGTGGTAAACGTAAAGTCTACGTTGAACTTTGATCACCGAGTCGATGTTGTTGTTATTATGGCTAAATGATAAGTGACGTGACTGGAGTTATTACTTTCGATTGCGGTGGGGAAATGTTTTCCTAACTTTGTTTTAATAAATCATGTAAACTATAATGGACTTTGTCTTCCCCAAAGTAATGAACAGTGAGTGATGGACATCAAATCATTGTAGCAAGTTTGCATTCCATAAAATTTTAAAATTCTGATTCAAATTTCTTGAAGCATAATTTTCTCAATTAATCCACGTGATCTTAGTAAGCTACGCCGAATAAAAATATCAGCCACTGTATTATGATGAAGTATTCATTGCATCAGTTTGAGCTTAGATTAGCAGGGTAAGAACAGACAAATTCTATGCTAATGTTTAGACCTCAATAAGTATAACTACTCCCCCGTCTGCTTTGAAGTTGCCAGTTAATACAGGCAAAATACTTGCTTATGTTAAGACATCAACAAATACAACTACTCTCCCGTCTGCTTCGACGTTGCCAGTTAATAAAGGCATAATATTTGCTAGTGTTTAAACATCAATAAATACACCGATTCTCCGGTGTGCTGCCATAAACTGTTATAATCTGAAGCTCAACGAAATAAAACAGAGCCTTCGAAAATACGGTGCCAATCGTCTATAAATAAATGTACGCCCGTTATTGACAAAAAAGTCTGCCAACGACGAACATCTGGATGCGAATAACGATTCGTGCTATTTATGAAAATTGCAGACGATTTTCTTCTGGATTGCATACAATGCTGGGCCAGAACCCATTATACAGTCTTTTGCTTAATGGATTGTTCAGCATCAAGATACATACGTGTATTATTCATGATACAATATAATGCTTTCGGTGTTACGATTCTGGTTTAATTATAAATGTTGCACGTTATCTTATGTATGCAAGTCATACATGTTGCTAATGGGTGCAGCATAACAATATTTTGAATATTTGAATATTTTAATAAAATAAAAAAAAAGACAATTAAAAATTAAACTTCAATAACCTTCATAATTGTAATAGTTTTGTCGTCAACGAAAACAGTATTTCCCAATACTTCAATGTGACTGTTGGTTGTGAAATCACAGAAATTGACCATTTGGACTGGTTAAAATAAAAATAATTAAAGATGTCCGTGTAATTGAATTCTTTCCCTGTTTTCCCTTGCTATGTAGAACTTTTAATGTTTTATCGCTTGGCTGATTGTTCGGATGTGTATAAACTTTATAAAGTTTAAGCAAATGTGCAATGTATATCTGTGGAGATAAAACGGTATCTTCATGGCTCACTTTTTGCGTATTACAGTTTTAATACGGAATTTTATATATTGTGACATGTGCAAAATATGCTTGTGTGTCTTGCTTAATACAGTTTAACTTACGAGATGCTTGATTTAGATCAAGTTAAGATTAATACTGGTATCTGTGCTGTTCTGTTCAAATAAAAAAAATACTAATCAAATTTACAATATAAGGCACACTATAAGTAAAACTCTACATCTTACATCAGTAAGTACGAGTTAAAAAGACGTCCATCTGTTCCTTTATGAATTCAACAGTTCCATTACATGCGTTTTGTAAATGGCTCAAACCATATGAACGTATGAAATTTAGTTCTTTTGATTTGCTATGTAAACTGTTCCTAAATCAATTCAACTGTTCATGGAATTTATCTTTTTGATTGACTCAAATAAATGCCAGAATGACATTGAGTTCTTTTTAAGTGCAGGTTGAACTCTCCATTAATAACATTTCTGAAAATAATATGACAGTGTAGTTAATAAATAAAACAAAAAACTATAGCGTTTGGTTATTTTCAAATAATTAAGGTGTTCCTAGTACATTTAAAATTCAGCCCTACACATAAACATTTTAAATTTAGTCAATAAGAATTTATTGTATTTAAGTTATTTAAATAATTGTGTACAATACAATTGACCTCGGTGAAATAATAAATTATTCAATAGCACTAGTTGAGTATTATTTAACATGAAACCACAAATACCAACACCAAACCGAGTATGTAAAACGACGAATGATACTTTGTCACAAAACGCGTTCCAACTTACTCGGTTCTTCTGCAACGTGCTGTATATGTGTTTGTTGGCATTGTCCCTTGGGCATTTTATTTGCACAGAAAAGACAATTTTCACAATTGACAGTGGATTCAGTCTGTCTCGGAAATGGTGCTTGAATTACACTCAGTCGTTTTCTGTTAATTTGGGAATGTCTCCGTATAACGCGTATCGATTTTCTGACTGTTTCTAACAGTTACTAAAATAGTGTATATAACAATGAAATAGTGTATGGCTTCACACACGAGAAATCCGTTGTTTGATTGTATGTTAGATTTATCGCCGTTTTGTTTTACATTTAAAAGTAGTTCAGTCATATAACGATGATCAGTAAACCAAATGACATTTTCGAGAGAAAGCTCTACCAATCTTAGCGGTTTTCCAGCAAAATATGCGTATTCTATCCTAGTAACTTCCAACTGGCTTCTGGATTAAGAAGTAGGAGGGTATGACTGCAGAAGCGATTTGTATCTCCAATCCCAACATAATATATGCGGCTCTGCTGGGATTCGAACTCACAGACTCAAAAACAGCGGATTGTGACAGTTCAGGGCTAGAGCGAGCCGCGCATGGCACATACAAATGATGATGACGATTTTGAAGACGACAATCGCAACAACTATCACTATGATAATGGTAGTTGTTACGATGATGATGCTGGTGGCATTGATTGTGTCAATGATGATTTTTCTAAAAACTGAACTCTCTTCAATTTGCGTTTCTGTACAAGAGGACAATTTTTATCAGTATATGTAAATTGGAGCCGCTTATGATAAAATTAAGATATCGATTGCAATTCTCAATACATTGTAATTAATTTAATATGATTCGGTTATTATACCCACGGTGTCAACATATTCATAGAATATCAATCTGGAATGAATAATTGTTTGATTATTCAACCAGAGAAGTCAGTGCTTGATATCTGGTGAATACAATACATCATATTGCATTAACTGACACAACGCACAAATAATTGAAGGGTTATTAATCAGAAAAGAACAAATACTTTATTAACTTAAGCATATTACAGCTGATCGTGATAACAACTGCATATTTAGACATTCATACATGCGTGAAATAATGAGTTGTATAATATATTAATAATGGGAGAACAGGTAAATAACATTATATGTATATGATATAATATTAATGATGGTGATGGCGTAATGTAATGATATTTTACAAAGGACTTTAACGAATGCATATAATTACTAACTCAGTGTAATAACCGCAAGGCGTTAAAATTAATTTAATATGTGCTAACTTGCTGATCCAAAATATATTGCCTTGCAGATGCTGATTAACAATTTGGGATATGGACGAAAGCATTTCTCTTAAAAGGAATAGTAAAACATTAATTTGTAGGATATGTCATTAGTGTTTAAATATGTCGTTCATGCTATTTTAACAGTTAAACATTATTATTGAATATTTGTATACATTGTGTGTATTACATGTACCCATATAGTGTGTTCTATCAGGTATCAAAATTGAATTAAAGAAGAATAGTTACAACTCAAAAGTTAAACTTTCTGTCTATACATTAAACAATTTAAGAGAATTGTTAACCGATTGGTAAAATGACAACAAGTATATACTATGCATCTATAACATGCAAACATCGCTTAAAAATTCTTTGCTGATCGCCACATTTGTGAAACCGTCCTTTTAATATGCAAAACAATGATTGTGAACTAATTCGCCTTATATTTAAATTTATAATATTGATTGATTGAGTGGGGCCGTGGTCTAAGAGTTGGACCGTGGTCTAGTGGTAGGATGCTGGTCTATGAATCGTAAGGTCCCTGGTTCGAATCCCGCTCAGAGTACAGAATTTTCCTTAACAAAACATTAATCACAAACTTGCTCCTCTCCACCCAGGAGTATAAATGGGTACATGTGAGGGAAATTAACCAATGTGCCGTGGCTGCATAATGTGCCGAATGTAAACGAACGACTTATATCCTAGTGATCAAGGGGTAAAGATGAAAATCGGTTGAAGATAATCATAAACAGACTTTAATCACATGCCTTTATTTACTTTTACCTTTACCATGTTTTCCAGACCCTTTCCAGTACGTGGATTACGCCGTGTATTGCACGAGCCTCGCTCCCGCCACGAACATTCCAGCAGTGAACAACAACAACAAGCCCCCTGTCTTTCGCAACTGCAATCGCAAGCTTCCATCGCCCCGGAATGGGCCCAGTCGCATTCTCTCCTCAGGTAGTATATAAGTCTTCTGATATTGATAACTATACCCTTGACTTTCATTAAAGTATGCATTGCCACAACTAATGCATTCCAGGGCCCGTATTCCCCAAACTATTCTTAGACTTTAATCTAAGAATAAAGAATATTCTTTAAATTGGAATATTCAAGAATTGCTTCAATTTTAAATCAAACTTGGCATTTACTGCCTCAATCTACATCATTCTTCATGTAGAACATTATGTAAAGGATATTATCACCAGTGGTAGGCTGTATATATTCAAACGCTGGACGTATATTTATTGGTCTTAAGTCTATTCTGTATTCTTATGTCTTAGAATGGGTTAGTGAATACAGACCCTGTTCTAGAAGGACTTTCTTTAGACAAATGGTTGTTCAACATGTTGATGCGCACCATGTCCTTTTACCTAGGTCTGTGGAGCTGCTTGTCTCATTTAGAATAACATTCCTTACAGTGGAGGGACATCTTTACACAATTGAAATGACTAATGTTGTTTGAATATCTGCTGCGTGTCCTCTAGTTTAATTATGGATCGTGCGATTTATTGACTGTTGTATGTGAGACTTCATGACGTCAGAGATTGCAAATACATGCACTTGAAAACTGAAAAATTGGATAATTAAGTAGGTGAATAGGTAAAACGATTGAAAAAAAAATGAATGGAACCGTTTCAAGAATGTACCTAATTTCTTTGTCTAAAGTACTAAGACGAGGAAGTCCGAATGTAGGTCACGGAACGTTCAATACGACTTTGCACGCATAGTAATCTATGTCATATGTGACAAATACCAGCTATTTGTCATCATCGATTAATTGGATATAAATAAAAGCGAGGTCAATATGAGATACAATCGCGGTAGCGCGCTCGATACAGGTTGCGAACATCATGCACAATACGGACAAAGGCCCCCGGGGAAACGACGGGCGCTTACCGCTTATATGTATCAGTTTTTGACATACCTAGAGGCAAACATATGTACCTCAAGAGTGTGTGCCACTTGTCATCTATTTTTGCGACCATAGTTCATTCTTTTCTTAGTAACATAAAAACTTTGACCGATATTATAGCTTGTTTGCATAAAATTAGAAGGGTTTTGTTTGTCGTTTACAAACATAGAATACAACAGTTCTAACTTCCTTTGACCTATTCATATGTTCAGTTGTTAAAGTCGCCAAGACAATTCGTGAGTTAGCTCGTCAAAGGTTCACTAACTAAGTTCTTTAACTCAGTTTAATGACAACTCGTGTCAGATATTATATATCTTGTATAAACCACTGGTGTAATAACGTGTGTTGCTTATTTACTATTATACCTAGCAGATGTGTACGATAAGCTGTTAACATAAGCTAAAACAGTTCTGCCACTCTTAGACCGATCACAATTCGTTAGTAAGCTCGTCAAAGGTTCACTAACTAAGTTCTTGAACTCAGTTTAATGACAACTAGTGTCAGATATTATATATCTTGTATAAACCACTGGTGTAACAACGTGTGTTACTTATTTATTATATGCCTAGCAGATGTGTACGATAAGCCGTTAATACATGACGCTCTCATGATATTAACTATGAGCACCGTGCCAGAAACGACAGCAATACCGTGAAGCACAAATCAACCTCATTAACCCACAGTATACGAATCACGCATGTCTTGACGTATATGAGCTAGAATTAGGAATTTCGTAAAAAAAAACACACCAAAGCGCTGACAGCATCGACAGACTGTTGCTGACTAAAGGAAAGAAACGAATATCAAGAAATGCACATCCGGTACTGCATAAACAAGTCTAACAGACAGGATTCTGACTGTGTCTAAATTTACAATTTAAAATGACAGTTCACACTGTTCAAATAAAATTAATCATCTAATTCTACCTTATTCTACCTTTTGTTTACGGAGCGTATAAATGTGTATGTATACAGGTAAAAAGTAGGTGATTCGTAGCATTGAAGGTAAAAGGTTGGTGAGGCAATTCAGATTCTCGAAATCAATCTATTAAATGCCGTTGGCTTCAGTTTAATTAGCGATCACCGAGCATCGAGTTGTCGGTTGTTGATTCTCCATCTATGCAGTTGGCTAAACGGAATGAATAGTTGTAATGGTACAAACGTTTACAAAGCCACATTTAGTTTACGCGAATTTGTAAGGTCTACAAGCATACTCATACAAAATATGTTTTCTTGCTGTTTATCATAAATGGATAAATGAATCATGTTTGATACCTGTAATTGAAATTGGTTTCTTGCAAATCGCTCGTAGTTGTAATAAGTTTGCAACAGATTAAAACAGAATCCAGTTGATGGTATTTTGCGCTACGGTTTGAATGTTCTGGTGACCGGGTGACTTGGGTATACTTTCCGAGACAATTAGTGGGAGGATGGAATGTAGTGTGTAATTAACAATATCCTGTAGAACCAAACGCGCTGAATACAATTCTGGTGTGCAAACCTATTCCCGCCTGTTTTATTGCTTCATGATGTGCAGAAGATTAGCTTTGCATGTGGAAAATGGTACTTATGACATGGTCTAAGAATAGTATATAACTATAATATGCAGTTGAACGGTATAGTAAATATATTTAGAGTATGTATTGCACACCGAGGAGACTGTATAGAGACCAGATACTTTATAATTCTTTCGCGACTATGTATGTCATATCAACATTAATACATAAACAAAATAAATATCTATTATACAATCTGCTTATCATGTAAATGCCGTTAAAGGTCTAGTTCAAGAAAGTCTGACTTATAAGTTTAATGAACCACGATACAGAACCACTTGTCTTCTTCGTGCAATAATACAGGTTATGTCCTTCGATCAGTCTTGAGTGTTTCCATTAAAAGTGTTTATTTGATTTTCAGTAATATTACTCTAGACACGAATACTTATTGATCATGTCCCTCACATTGTAGTTAGAATCATAATTGTTTATCCCACGATTATGTTAGAGAATCCCTCTTGTTCTTGTTGGGCGATTTATCATGATATCTTTTATGTTTCTTCCACGCTCTTGATAAAGAATGCTATTGTTAGACGATCTCCCCTGCATTTGCTTGAGGATCACTTTCAAATCAGTGCGCCGACGGATGAAACACATGCACAACCACGTTCATGATCTTATGGTCTAAACGAGTTTGGTAGTTTTAAAATTTATATCTGAGTATATACATGAATGTACATTGACAAACTACATTTAATTAATAAATATTCGTAAATGTGTGGAAACTCCTATATAAATATATGATGTGTACAATATGTATTGAGTCAATCTTACATACTGCTTATTTATCGCCTGGACACACAATTTTCCAGTGCGTAACGATATTATAGCATTTACATATGTTTTATATGAAATGATTCTAGGGCGTTCTAATGATACTTTCAATCGTCTCCAGAGACATGCGTTCCAAGATTAGCTGAATGTCATTAAATATTGAATACCGCATATTTATGTAAATGAGGTCGCAGTATCGAGCGATATCTATGTCATTTTCACATAAATGTAAATTGATGCCACTGAAGATGTCATTCACGAGACCATAATTAAATACTGCACACACAGCTTATACTGTAAATTTGTTTAATAGCCAAACAGATCATACATATCTACCACGATTGGAATTATGCCAATTCGATCAGGAGAGAAGCCATATACAGTGTAATTAAGTATTGCGAACTACTACACCTTGGAATGACTCTCGGATGCTCTCATGCTGCGAGCATAGTAATCCACTCGGTAAAATACAGATGGCTGATGCATAATGGAATGCATGTACATCGGGTTTTCCAGTAACATACTGGTATGTCATGTACTAGTATAAAGGTTGCATGTTATGTTTATGTGCATGTCTGACTCGAATGAGCTAATTCACAGACTTTTGTACATACTCTATTGCATATTCATGGTTTAGAAACACGATCTGGCCGAGAGTTTAACTCGGGCAACGTTTGGATAGCTCGACACAAGATATTTACGGGTGGTAAGCGTGAGACGTCATTATCATGGTTTCGAAACACGATTCATCCGACACGTTATGTTGTTAAATGTGCACATGCTCAAACTAGTTCTGGAAATCGAAGAGACAATCCAACTGTAGTCTAATTGATATTAATCCTACAGTACTTAATTTTATTGCAAGGATCTTCTATGCTATTATTAGAGGATCACTCATGCGTTTAAAGAGAATCAAATTCAGTTTATGATGCCGCCATGTAATAACACAATCACAACCAGGTGTGTGATTGCACTCGTTTGTTTATTTTTAACTTGATAACGGTGTATGTATTTTCACTTACTAGCTTATCTAATATACCTTAGGTTATTTACGTTCGTATGTGGACAGCAGACGTGTAGGGTTAGCATTAAGAACATCTTACAAACTATAGAAATGTGCCACAAATCAAACGCGCAGCGTGAGGCAAATCTTGTCTTAATAACCCCTGAGTTAACGGATCGCAAAGGCAACCGTGATGACGCATGAACAAATATTAATACCGTCTGCAAACTTGGTAATAACCTGTTGTACATAACGCGTTCAAGCCAATTCTAAAGATATTCCGACCTGTCCGAGCGGGTCAACAATTAGGGAGGTGTAACCGATAATTGGTGCATGTATATGCTTAAGTTAATCAGTGTTATAGCCTGATAATGTTTTCGGTGGTATAATTTGGTAATATTATATAATTGTAAATACATGTATGCGTTATTATAGGCAATGATCTGGTATCGGAGTTAATCATGCAATTATTAATGTTGCGATTGTGTCCCTCTGATTCCTTTGATACAAATAAGTTACACGCATAAGAATTTGCACTGAGTACACTTAAACTTCATTGCTTGTCTAAGATTACCCGGGACTAACCGCAGCGATGTTCTATAATATTATTAATCTGCCAAATAAACACAACAACACAGTTAATAAATGCATAATTACGTCTACCGGGGTGATTGCTTTGGGAACAATAATTCCCGCATAACGAGAAACATTGTTTGACATGGAAAAGAGTCCCTGGCGTTCATAAAAGCATTTGAATCGTCACTAGAGATTTCAACAATGATTCCTGCATACTGAGAACATTTGTTTGAGATGGAAATAGTCCCTGGCGTTCATAAAAACATTTGAATCGTCACAAGAGATGTAAACAATTATTCATGCATAATGAGACAAATTGTTTGAGATGTAAAGTAAAGAGTCCATGGCGTTCATAAAAACATTTGAATCGTCACAAGAGATGTTAACAAGTATCCTGCATAATGAGACAAATTGTTTGAGATGTAAAGTCAAGAGTCGCGGGCGTTCTTAAAACATTTGAATCGTCACTAGAGATGTCATATTCAACGTAATATGCACAATAAGTTACTTTTAATGGTTTAAATTCGTTCTTACATACATATAAAACATTATATATGGTTGAATACTTCCGCGATATCTGTAGATCTATCATATCCACAATTCCAAAGTTTATTACGAAAAAAAGTTACTTCCCGACACTGTAATTATATTCTGTTCACATATATGATCGTGGTAATTATTTTTAATTGCTTCAGGGACTACATCTATCTGGAATGATTTTAATTGCGTGATTTTAGAGCGAGGTCTTGATCATAAAAGATTCCTTCTTATCTAATACCGTGAACTGCTTCGGAATAAAATGAGTCTCAGACACTGTAATTATATTCTTTTCACACAGACCATCGTGCAATGTCTCTTTTAATTGCTTAAGAAAATAAACCTATCTAGCATATTTGGAATAATTGTGAAATTGAAGCGAGGTTTTGGTCATAAAATAATCCTTCTTATCTAATACCGTGCAGTGCTACAGAATAAAACGAGTCTAAGACCCTGCTAAGTAGATAATCGCATCGATGTTCTTTAAATTTGAAACATACATGTTAAAAACATTGAAATGATAATCCTTTCTGATTTTGAAGGGTTTAACTTGAGACGGCACTGGTAACAGAATGCTCCATAATAACCCTCCTGCGAATTTGGTTTTCTGATGTGTATGCATGGCAGCATCAAAGGCCCTGCTTACATGCCTCACATATCATCAAATTCACTAAGTCCATTAGCGTCTTAATACGTCACAAGTTCAAAACCCGTTACTGTATTGGCGTCGTTTGGGGAAGATACAGTTTCATCTTATACATGCTATTCAGGTCTGCTCTTTAAGCAGGATAAGTTTCTTATTAAAGATTTAAATCTCTCCACTACGACGGTCATATATTGACATACTGCGAACTTATGTCGTGATGTTTGTGTTTATTAGAGGCAAACGTTGAAAACTTTGTGAATGTTTTAACTCATTTGAAAATGGAATGAATTGTAGTAAGTTTGGCATCGCAAACAAATTTGACCGGGACACTATAGTTCTTCCAAAAACTCAATTAAATTGTAGCAAAAAGACAAAATTATGCAAAATACATCACAGAACAAGATCCAAAGGTCTGGTTTTCTTACCGGTATTTAACAATTTCTTGTCGCTAGTCGGCAATAAGGCCTACTACGTCAAAAGCCCATGAAACTAATTCTGGATTTTAGTATTCATATGTGACCACGTGTCATCGAGTCACCAGATAAAACTTTCGCGTGTATGCGATCCAGGAAAACAAAGCGTCCGTATAAGAATGGCCACGTTCGATATTGGCCAGTCTAGTCGTTAGACTGCAATCTTCTGATGGAACGAGATCAGATAAAAACAAGCCTCTAGAAATAGAATTGTGAGGAACGCCACAATATATATATATAATGTACATTATTGTGCTTTTGTTTGATTACATGCAAATAACAATGACTGAGCGCACACCATATGACATCAGAAGTATCTGACATATTAACGAGTTTGACCACATACTATTGGCACTTTTTTCGTATGTGCATATGTAAATATGCATAAGCAATGAACATATTCACATCTTCTGACAAATGTTGTTCTTAAACTTATTTTTTAGACTCGTATTAAACACTTGAAATGAAAGCCAATTATTTAAACTTAAGTGGTTTAATCATATTGAAACGTTGAGCATATTTTCTGCTGGAATGAGCAATTAGAATAAAAGTGTGCAAACAACAACACATTTCTTGTTGCCATTACCCCTCGCATAATTGTCTTATGTTGAATATATACGGCCAATAAATGTGCAGGAATATGTGAAATGCTAAACAGCTTTACATAAAAAGGAAGAAGTTTTTGTTTGTGTGAAAGCACATTAATTCATTTTTCGAAATGGTATGAACACTACTTAACCGTTGTTATTGTATTCTTAAATATAATAATAAACGAAGCTTATTGGCCGTATATATTCAACATAAGACAATTATGCGAGGGGTAATGGCAACAAGAAATGTGTTGTTGTGTGCACACTTTTATTCTAATTGCTCATTCCAGCAGAAAATATGCTCAACGTTTCACTATGATTAAACCACTTAAGTTTAAATAATTGGCTTTCATTTCAAGTGTTTAATACGAGTCTAAAAAATAAGTTTAAGAACAACATTTGTCAGAAGATGTGAATATGTTCATTGCTTATGCATATTTACATATGCACATACGAAAAAAGTGCCAATCTCATGTGGTCAAATTCGTTAATATGTCAGATATTTCTGATGTCATATGGTGCGC
>VMBQ01001471.1:35143-91358 GCA_007657795.1 Dreissena rostriformis
GTGGTCTCCCATGCAATGCTGTACATTATCAATACCAAATACCCATAGTGGTCTCCCATGCAATGCTGTACATTATCAATACCAAATACCCACAGTGGTCTCCCATGCAATGCTGTACATTATCAATACCAAATACCCACTGTGGTCTCCCATGCAATGCTGTACATTATCAATACCAAATACCCATAGTGGTCTCCCATGCAATGCTGTACATTATCAATACCAAACTTGTAAACCGTTGTCTCATATAATACTGTGTTGATACTGACTTCATTTAAGGGACCAAATATGTATATGCCACTTTCCATTACAATATCTTTCTTTGGTCCGTTTTTCTTGTTTGAAGACTAATTTATCAAGTTTAAATACATTTATTTTGTTACCCACAACTGGGAAACTATCTGTGTAAATGCTGTTCATATTACCGTACTGGGTCAAGCAGTGCGCATGTTACGTAAGACGTAGACCTTAACTTATAAATACAAGACTGATAGGGGATACATCTTTCTTCCCACTCATGTGGTCTGGTTGGCGGTCATTTTACTAAAGTCCCAGGGACTGCTCGTCTCCTTAAAAATAACATTCCTAACATTGTAGAGACATCTTTACACAATTGGAATGACTAATTTTGTTTGAATATCTGCTGCATTGCCACTATTTCAATTATGGATAGTGCGATTTATGGACTGGGTATGTGAGACTTCATGTGAGCAGAGTTTACAAATAATTGAAAACTGAAAAATTGAATAATAAAGTAAGTGAACAGCAAATACGATTCAAACACAAAACTGTTAATTTAACCGTTTCAAGAATATCCCTTATTATTTTGTCTGAAGTCGTAAGACTAGGAGGTCCTAATGTAGCATGAATTGTTGTAATGTAGGTCACATTTGACACTTACCAGATATTTGTCATCGTCGATTAATTAGATATATATATATATAAGCGATGTTAATATGAGATACAATCGCGGTAGCGCGCTCGATACAGGTGGCGAACATCATGCATTAAACGGACAAAGGCCCCCGGGGAATCGGTGGTCGTAAACCGCTTATATGTAACAGTTTTAGACAAACCTAAAGTAATTTTTATGCACCTGAAGAGTGTGTGCCTCTTGTCATCTATTTTCGCGACCATTGTTCATTCTATTCTTAGTAGCATAAAACCGTCGACATATATTAAATCATGATTGCGTAAAATTAGAAGGGTTTTATTTGTCGTTTACAAACATATGATTAAACAGTTCTAACTTCCTTAGACCGTTTCATATGTTCACATGTTAAGCCCGTCAAGACAATTCGTAAGTAAGCTCCTCAAAGGTTCACATAGTTCTTGAACTAAGCTTAATAAGATATGGTATAAAATATGACAACTCGTGTCAGATAGTATAAATCTTGTATAAACCACTAGTGTAATAACCTGTGTTGTTATTTACTTTATGTCTAGCAGATGTGTACGATAAGCTGTTAATACATTACGCTCTCATGATACTAACTTTGAACACCGTGCCAGAAACGAAAGCAATACCGTAAAGCACAACTCAACCTTATTACCCTACAGCATACGGATCACGCATGTTTTGACGTACATGAGCTAGAATTAGGAACTTCGTAAGAAACATCAAAGCGCTGACAACGTAGACAAACTGTTGCTGGGAAAAGGAAAGAACTGCAGATCAAGAAACGCACACTCGGTAGTTCAAACAAATGTATACAACGGAAATGATTCTGACTTCTTAATTAACCATTTATAATGACAGTTCACACAGTTGAAATAGAATTAATCATTATTAATTCCCTTATTCGACCCTTTTTATATGAAGTGCATACTTTGGTATGTATACCGGTAAATAGTTGCTCGCAGCTTTGAAGGTAAAAGGTTAGTGAGGCAATTCAAATTCTCGAAATCACTGCACTGAACGCCGTTGGCTTCAGTTTAATTAGTGATCTCCGAGGATCTAGTTGTCTGTTGTTGATCTCCTCATATATAAATGGACTTTGTTAAATGTTTAAACATTATCAACCCACGTTTAGTTTACTCAAATCTATGTTTAAGGTCCACACGCATACACATACAGAATACGTATTATTGTTATTAATCATAAATGGATATATGAATCATTTTTGATACCTATAATTGGAACTGGTTTCTTGCGAATCGCTCGTTGTTGTAATAAGTTTGCAATAATTTAAAACAAAATCCAGTTGATGGTATTTTGCGCTACGTTTTTGAATGTTCTGGTGACAGGGTGAATAGGGCTCGATTTGTCATTTTCGGCTCGGGTACTACTTACATGTACCCCGGGTACTCTCAAGTATACTTACATGTACCCCGGGTACGGTAAATAAACTAAAACGTACCAGGGAGTTTTAACTCTAAATCGGTCGTTGTCGGCTATTTATTTTTAATTAATTATGTTCACATTTATGTCAATGTTCTCTTAAATGGCCTTTATATTATCGAACCTCATACTCAAAGAACTTGTTGATGCAGTTTTTTTAAAAAGAGAAGTTTGTTTAAGATAAACGATATCGTTTTACGGTAATCGGAATCGCGTTTTACGACATCGGATTTTGGGCGGGAACACAACTCCGGTACAGTCTTATATCGACCGGGTACGTTTAAGTATATTTACCGTACCCGGGGTACATGTAAATATACTTAAGAGTACCCGGGGTACATGTAAGTAGTACCCGAGCCGACAATGACCAATCGAGCGTGAATAGGGACTACTTTCCGAGACAATTAGTGGGAGGATGGAATGCAGTGTGTAATTAGCATTATCGTGTACAATCAAACGCGCTGTATACTATTAGGTGTGCAACCCCATTCCCGCCTGGTTAATTGCTTAAGCGCGTGCTAGTAATTGACAATGATGCTCAGAATATAAGCATTACATGTGGAAAATGGTACTAATGACATGATCTAAGAATAGAATATAATTATAATATGCAGTTGAACGATATAGTAAATATATGAAGAGTAAGTGTTGCACCCTTAGGAGACTGTTTCGCTGACTGTTTTAATGGAAGACACAACATGATGATCTTCCATTAAGAGGTCACGTGTTATGTAAGTTAAAGAGACCTACTTAGCATAATTGTGTATGAATCCTGATAAGCGGGGCAGATTTATAAATATAATGAACCACGGTAAAGACTTGTCTTGTTCGTGCAATAATGCAGGTTATGTTTTTCAATCGGTCGTGAGTTTTGCCATTTATTGCGTTTATTTGATTTACATTAATACAACTCTAGACAAGAACACATATTGATCAACTCCCGCACATCGAAGTAGGAAAACAGAAATGTTTATCGCACGATTTTGTTAGAGGATACATATTGTTCTTGTTGAACGACCTCTCGCCATCTTATACGTTTCTTTCACGCTTTTGTTAAAGAACCTCAAATGCTATTGTTAGACGATCTCATTTGCATTGCTTGAGGATCACATTCAGATCAGTGCGCTGACAGATGCCACACACTCACAACCACGTACACGATCATATGTCTAAACGAGTTTGGTAGTTTCATAATTGATAACCGAGTATAAATATATACACTGACATACTAAATTTAATAATAAAAAAAGCTTAGACACACACTGTTTCCAGTGCGTAACGATATTGCAGAATTTACATATGTGTTGTATGCAATGATTCTATGGCGTATTTGTGATACTTTGAATCTTTCACCAGAGATATCATATAAAAAACAGTTGGTTTGTCTATTATAGAATAATTGAGCGGACGTTCCGATGATAAATGATAGTCATTAAATATTGAATGCCGCATATTTATGTAAAGCTGGTCGCGATATCTCAAGTTATATACGTCATTTTTATATTAATGGAAATGGATACTACCGAAGATATTATTCATGAGGCTATTATTAAATACTACACACAGCTCATCATGTAAATTCGTTGAAAGATCATACATATCTATCACGATTGCAATAAGGCCAATACGATCAGCAGATAATCCAGTTTAATACGTATCTTGAAACTACATACTGGAATGACATTCGGATGCCGCCATGCTGCGAGCATAGTCAAATACTCAGTAAAACACAGATGGCTAATCCATTATGGAAATGGGGTTTTCAAGTAACATACTGGTATGTCATGTACAAGTAAAAAGTATAAAGGCTGCATGCAATGTATGTGTGCATGTCTGACTTGAATCAACCTTGGGTTTTCGGGTAACATACTGGTAAGTCATCTTCTAGTATATAGGTTGCATGTAATGTATATGTGCATGTCTGAATCGAATGAACCTTTTCACAGACTTTTGTACGGACTTTATACAACGTTCATGGTTAAGAAACACGATCTGGTCGAGTGTTTGAAGAGGGCAACTTTTGTAAAGATCGACACAAGATCGGTCCGGGTGGTAAGGGTGAAAAATATCAGTATCATGGTTTGAAAACAAGAAGTATCCGACGCGTTATGTTGTCAAATGTACACACAATCAAACTTGTTCTTACAATAGAAGAGACAATGCAACTGTAGTCTAATAATTAGTCGGAAAATGTACCTCATGCTAGTGCAGGGATCGCCCAAACTATTGCTCAGCGGATCACTCATGCTATTGTGAGGATATAATTTACCCCACGCTTTTAATAGGGGATATTGTATTGATCTCCGCTTTCTTTTCTTTTTTATCGGCCACTACCTCCTCCTACACTATTAGCAAGAACCTTGATACTTACACACATGGTAGCTATGAGCATATGTGCGACGGTGACGGAATTTCGATATGACCCCTGGGTCAAAAGTTATGGGTAAATAAATGGGTAAAATGGGTTAAAAAAATCATTTTACTAACAACATGCGACGCACATGATAATATCTTTTGACCCAGGGGTCAGATCAAAATTCCAAATAGTGCACCGTCGCACATATGCTCATAGCTACCGTGTGTGTAAGTTTCAAGGTTCTAGTGCTAATAGTGTAGGAGGAGATAGTGGACAATGGGGGTTGGGGTGGGGCCCAAAATTTTGTTTTAACATAATTTCTTCATTTATTCATCAATTGACGTCACTTTAATACTGAACATCTCTTATGACAACACGGTCTATCTCGACCATTCATGTGCAAATAACCCACCCCAGGGCCATTGATAAAGGTAAAGGCAGCTTGGTTCCCGTCCTCTTTCAAATTTATCGAGAGGTCCACGGGTATTCTTCCACATACCCCATTATTCTTTTGTACCCAAAATGTTTCGTTCCCAATTTTTTTCGTACCCATTTTTTTTCCTACCCGATTTATCCGATTCTGAAGATATTCCGACCTGTCCGAACTGGTCAACAATTGGGCAAGTGCTTCTAATAATTTTTGCACATATATGCTTTAGGTAATCAGTGTTATAGTCTGATAATGATTTTGGTTGTATAATTTGGGAATATTCGATACCAGTAAATACACGTACGTGTTATCAAAGGTGATTAGCTGGTGTTGGGAATGATCATGTTATTATAAATGCTGTAATCTTGCCCATCTGAATCTTTTCATTCCAATCAGTGACTGGTTTCGAATTTGCACCGAGTGCATGTATATGTCATAGCTTGTCTAAGATTGTCACAGACGACCGCCGTACGACTAGCTCGCTGCCGCCCCGATCGTTGTTTCACACCACACACGGTCTCGACTACTAGTCTAGTCAAACTTGAACGCAAGTCTTCGCTCGCCCTGCACGGCGTCGAAGCGCGGGCCTCTGGCTGCCTATCAACGGCGGCCACGAGTCGACCCGTCAATGTGCAGACAAAAACAACTCTATGCGGTGGAAAATTCGGCTTGTGCGTCGATAAAGAGCGCAGCCAGCTACGTGAATTAATGTGAATTGCAGGACACATTGAACATCGACATCTTGAACGCACATTGCGCCCCCGGCTATCTGCCGGGTCCTCGCCTGTCCGAGGGTCGGCTAAACGTACTCCTTTGCTATTATCTATGTGTTTTGATCATAAAGCGTGACGACATGAACGAAACTCTAATACTTGGAGCTGCACTTAGTGAATAGATTTACTTCACTTCATTTGACGCTACTTATTAATTTGATTCACAGTTAATTAGGTATTCCATGAGTCCTTTGGACTCTGAATCGTATTATCTCATGATTCTCTGCGTTGCCTCAGGTGAGATTAACATTCTAGAGTACAGTTTCAGTTTCCCATAATTGCCCCCTGCCTTCTGGTAAAAAGTGCGAGATGTAAAATAAAGAAAACATGTGCTTTCACGTAATCAAACGCCCCATTTTCCTGGAAATAAACAGACCGGAACGTAAACATTAAAGGTTGGAAGTTATTATATGTAAAGCTTATATCGCATTACGTTATATTCCTTTTAACCATGTTCGTGCAGAATATTTTGCAAGAAGGACACGGTATTATAAATCGATATTTAATCATTGCTTTAAATACTTATAGACCAACAATTTAGTTGTTCAACTACTTGATTAGCCAGTGCCGATTTGAGTCATCGTGTATAAATGTAGTAGTTAAACGTTTTAAAATTTCCGTTTAAAAGTTGTTTTATGAATACAATTTCTATCAAATGCAAACGAAAGCATTATAAACAAGTATACGTAATTACCCGAATGTGCATCAAAAACAACTACTAATCTCTATTTAAAAAGTATTAATCTAGTTTAAGGGGAAACATACTGTTTAAGTTTAGATGTTTAAATATCTCTGAAACAATATCCTAAAAAATCAACCAAACTCAAGCATGCACCTTTAATGACATAATGTATTTATGACGAGTGCTATATGTTTCTTGAAAAACGAAGAGTCGGCATTTGAATTAAAAAGAAGCAAACTGGTAGTCAAGATGGATTACGTTAAATTGATCGCTCACGTTGTGATTGTTTTCCTTCTCTTTGAAACAATTGAAGCATCTGAACCAATGTGTTTGTCACGTTTTGACTACGACGAGAAAATGCTGCTTAAGATGCTGAGATTTGAAGACACCCTTGAGAAGTTCGACAGGAAGATAACCGACATGATGAATACGTTTGAAGATAACGAAAGAAAGAGGAACAGTGTAACAAAAGAGGCAACGGATGAAGCAAAATTGAAAATGAAGCAGGTTCTGGAAGAAATAAAACAAAACACGTCAAATGTGTTAATGAACGATTCAAGAAATCTTCGAACGCAGATGCAAGAAGTAGAAACACTGAGGGCTCAGATGAAAGGAGAGATTGCCAACCTACAAAGCGCTATTGCATTGAACAGAAAAGGTATTATTTAAAAAAGCCACACTATTGTTTAATTCATTTAATGATAAATTGTTCTTAAGCACGACTGTCACCTTATGATTATATGTTCACTTTATCTTCGATAGAAATGTGCGAGAAGAAGTAAAAAAACTAAATACATATATTGAAATATATCGTTATTTGTCAAGTATTTTGCAACACGTGATTAGCACGTTTAAATCTTAAAGAAGGTTTTATTTAAGTAAATTGATTTTGCAAAGTTATTAACCACGGCTTGAATAAGCGCATTATTTTTTTTGCAATTAAATTACTATTGTTTGGGCTGCGCAGTGATGGTTATTCAAATGCTTATGCTAGTTATATATTTATTTGGATTACACGTTTTTAATGAAAATACACGTGTGTACATGTATGTTATTTTCATAAATATGTAAAAATGTTTTGATTATATGAACCGCAGTTAATTATGGTTGAATATGTAAGTCTGGTATACAAGTTATATTGCTTAAAATAGTGAAAGATATGCATGCAAACGTTAAGTCACGTATGAAATCATGTTAATCACTTAATATTATTTTAGTTATGCGGTTAGACTGAGACAAGGAGAGATGATCGTGTCGATTTAGTTTTCTTTATTTTCTGAATACCTTGAATACACATAAGATAACATTAGCTCTAATTGAATATTGATGATATTGTGTTAATTGTACTAGCGTTTGGATAAGAAATAGCTTTTTCGGCGAGTCACCTGCTGAAATTCAAGAAGTCAGTCAGTCAGTCAGTCAGTCTGTTAACAATACTGCCTGCCTGCCTGCCTGCCTGCCTGCCTGCCTGCCTGTCAGTCTGTCTGTCTGTCTGTCTGTCTGTCTGTCTGTCTGTCTGTCTGTCTGTTTGTCTGTCTGTCTGTCTGTCTGTCTGTCTGTCTTCACAATGGTTTGTTATAGTTATATAATTCTTTATAGTTGTATATAACAAAGACTATTTGAACTTCATATCGACATAACAAAACAAGTTCAAACCTGGGCTTTACAAGTATCCAGTTGTCTGTCTGTCTTAAGGTCCGGATATCGGATATCTTTTCCGAGTAACATTCTATTGGGAGAAAGTTAAGTTTACGAGAGGCATATTTGAGCCGTTATAGCTCTTTGTTATTGTTTGTCCAAGATCATTTTAGTATCAATTCGCAGTATCGTATGCTAATATACCTATACCTCATGGCCCGGAAGGAAAGCGCAATTGAGCCATATCTATGGCTTTAATTGTTTTAGTAGTGTTGCTCTTTGAATATTTTATATTTCAATATTGTTGTTGGCATATCTTTGTATCAACTTTAAATATCATTGGTTGGGAGCACGCATTGACGGGACACGTAGGGCCCGTCAAACATAACACCTGCGTCCACTATTGTACGGCTATTGTGTATTCTTAATTTTCTTTATAATAAACGTTTATCTATTGTAAAGGCTAAATCTCGTCTGACAAATAAAATATGTGCTTCACACATCCTTTCTTCAAACTAATTCCAAAAAAAAACAATAACATGCTATGCTTTTGACTGATCGGCATACTCGGTTATTTCCGTCACAACATTATTATTCTTTAAAGTTGTATGGTCCAGTTGTTAGCGGAGTAAATCTCAATGATTCTTTGTTGTGGTATATCCGAAGTGGATTGAACGTTTTCGTTTTCTAGATATGTTATTATTTTGTATCTGCATTGTGTTTTTAGAGTATGCTTAATATACTGTTATCCAATGTCCAATTTACGAATTTTGTTTCAACAAGTTCATATTTTAATTAATAACGTATGTTTTTACTACATTGTTCCAACAATTTAGTTCAAATGGTGGTAATTTTTAATATAAATCCAATTTTAAGATACGAGTATTATTATAAATTATATTTTCATAACACGCGCAATACGCTGCTATTTACGTTTCAGAAAATGCTGCCATTGCGTTCACAGCCAGTGTTCCGGTAAATTCCCCTGTTCGATTCGACACCGTCCTAACCAACATTGGCGGCCGGTATAACAAGTCTTCGGGGGATTTCATATGCAATGTTCCTGGGCTGTATTATTTCACTTTCCATTTGGTGAAGAAACGTAGCGGTGCAAGAGTAGATTTGTGTGGCTGTAGCCTCGGTAAAAACTCTATCTCGGTTGGAATAAAGGCATTTAGACCCTCACCCTTCGGAAACAGACCTCGGTAGTTACGGCGTGAGCAACGGGGCTTACTTACAACTTTTGATTGGGGACACAGTCCAACTGGTCGAGTGTTCGTCGTCAGGAACTTTTGAGAGCTGGTCTTCGTTCAGTGGAGTTCTCATTGAAGCTGACTAGCTTGAAAGCTTTGACGTTTAAAATAGTGTGTTGTACGAATATGAGATTGCTATTGATAAATTAACAAATAATTTGTGTAGTGAAAAATACTAGAATCACTGACTTGTAGATTGTATCCTAAGTAGCGGCCTAGTTTCTTCTAAAACAGTGTTTCGTTAAATAAATAGTCAAACAAATCAGCTGTATTGGTGTACCTTGAAAAAATAGCAGTACTACTAGAAATTATACAAACATTAGCTCAATTACAACTATGAAACCCTATTGCGTGTTTTCTCAGAAAATCAGACGCTTTATTAGATTTCTAATTTTGTCAATAACAACACCGTGAAATATTATATACTTATAAAATATTATAGCAGTCTGGCTTTTAGTTATAGATAACATGCAATTAAAAATAAAATAATATAGTTCCCTAAATTATTCGGAATTGATGTCACAACGTTTAAATTAGGAAGAACAGTCAAATTATATTTTTCAAAAAAAGTGCCGTACACATCTCGTTCAAATAGGGCTTTACCGATATAATTTATCTATCATATACACATGAATATTTTTGTTTGTTCTAATTTTTTACCAAGACTACATAGATATCATCAGGAAAATTCATAGACACATTTTACTTACAATTTATTAATGTGTTAAATTTTAATAGGGAAGTTGTTGACAATGTTTAGGTATTAAAGCATAGTTCTTTAGAGTTATTCCTTAAGTTATCAACATACTACAAACATGGATGAGTAAACATATGTGATATGCTAAAAAAATGCTACTAATTGCGTCTTGCTTTGGGCACAATAACTGCCGCATTATGATAAAAAAATGTTCGAAATGGAAAGATTTCTTGGCGTCCATATGGACTTTTGAATCGTCACCAGAGATATCATATTCAACGAAATATGCAAAATTCGTTACTTGTTAGTGTTTATATTACTTTTAAATATATGTAACAATCTTTATCTATGGTTGAATACTTCCACGATATCTGTAGATCTATCATATCCACAATTTGAAAAGTTGTTACGAAAAAGCTTATTCCCGACACGGTTATTATATTCTTTTCACACAGATGATCGTGTGAATTCTCTTTAATTGCTTCAGAGAATTAAACTAGCTAGCATGATTGGAATAATTTGAACTAAGAGCGAAGTCTGGATCATAACAAATCCATCAAATCTAGTACCGTGAACTCATAATATGTGCACATTTTGTCCTTATTTTCAAATGTAAATATGCATACGCAAGGAACAGATTCACATCTCGTGACAAATGCTGATCTTATTATTTAGCCTCATATAAAACATTTGAAATAAAAGCCAACTATTTAACATAAGTAGTTTAATCATATTGATACTTTGAGCTTAATTTTTGCTGGAGTATGCAATTTGAATAAAAGGGTGCAAACAACACATTTCTTGTTGCCATTACCCCTTGCATAAATTTCTTATGTTAAATATATACGGCCAATGTGCTTCGTTGACGTCGACCTCTATACGTCTGTGATACTGTGCGAATGCGAAGATGGGTTGACAGTGTTGGACGTTGCAAAGGAGTTTTTTGAGAGGCTCAGTGACCGCAGGTGCGGCTTTGTGGGTCTCTATCAGGTCGAGCGGTATTACATTGCGTCAAAAAAAAAGTAACGTTAGGAATAAAGAGACGTTGGTGCGTTGACGTTAATACGCCATTAAGGGAACACTCACCTTATCACAGTATTATGGCGTCTTTGAGTAACGATTTGTTGGAAACGTGCGGCTTTCGAAAACAGTGGAATGTAATATGTAGTCTAGATAGTTACTCAAGTCAAGCATATGGTAATCGCGAGACACGAGATCGGTTTTGTTTACGTCATAGCTCTTATAGAAAACATACAGACTCCGTTTAATTGCAATTTCGATGACGACGCGGTTTTCATGTTATCGTTATATTTACTGTGGTTCAGTTCATATATTATTATTTAATGCAAAACCAGGACTGTGATTCACAAAGCTCAGAATGGAAATGTTAACTTTAAGTGCACTGAAGTGAAATTTTCATTTTTAGCATAAATTATTATTAATGTGTTAACGTAACATTTGTTGAATTTTTAATAGTTTATTATAAAAACGAAAACACACACGGACTAAACTTCAAAGACTAAAAAACTGAATATCGAAACTCTCTGGACCCATGTTCAATATCCTCCTTAGGGACAACCTTTGGACATTCCTTAAATTTATCAAATTCCCTTCGTCTATAGATATTTTGTGCTTAAATCTGCTCACATGAAAATGTTTTAAACAAATACATTTTGCAAACAATATTAGTATTGTATCCGTCTGAAAGAAGACAAAAACAATCTCAAATCTCAAAAGTACAACTTACGTTAATATTTCACTCAGGAGCTATGTGGACATGAGCCCAGGTCATCTACTTCCTGGTACGTTTCGTTTGATATGTTCATGTTTCAGCTCGGATTCCTTTCCAACGAAGCTATTTGTTACATCCGGGCTATACTTAATTGTAATTATTGAGTCAGTAAATAGACACTATAAGATCAGACGTCACAATGTTAACAGGAATCAAATTTCAATTTAAAGTTTGCAGACGTTTTATATTAACCAATGTTTTTTTTCGCTGTAAACATTTTTTTGAAACTTGACCAGACCGCCTTACACATATGCTTGAATACATGTATATGCACAACATGCTTGACAGTGTTTCCCCTGCTATGCTGTTATTTTCGATACTAAACTCACAACAGTGGTCGCCCTTCTATGCTGTAATTTTCGATACCAAACTCTAAGCAGTGGTCTCCCATATTATGATGTAATGTTCAATACTAAACTCACAACAGTGGTCGACCTGCTATGCTGTAATTTTCGATACCAAACTCTAAACAGTGGTCTCCCATATTATGCTGTAATGTTCGATACTAAATCCACAACAGTGGTCTCCCTGCTATGCTGTAATTATCGATTCCAAACTCATAACAGTGGTCTCCCTGCTATGCTGTAATTATCGATACCAAACTAACCACAGTGGTCTCTCTGCTATATTGTAAGTATCGATACCAAACTCACCACAGTGGTCTCCCTGCTATGCTGTAATTATCGATACCAAACTCATAACAGTGGTCTCCCTGCTATGCTGTAATTATCGATACCAAACTCACCACAGTGGTCTCCCTGCTATGCTGTAATTATCGATACCAAACTCTAAACAGTGGTCTCCCTGCTATGCTGTAATTATCGATACCAAACTCACCACAGTGGTCTCCCTGCTATGTTGTTATTATCAGTACCAAACTCATAACAGTGGTGTCCCCTGCTATGCTGTAATTATCAGTATCGATACTAAACCGGCAACAGTGGTCTCCTTGCTGTATTTAAAGTAGCCATTTCAAACTCACCAGTGTTTCCTGAAACTCCCTATTGTAGTCTCCCTGCTATGCAGTAATTTGCAAACTTTCAACAGTAATCTCTCTTCTATGTTGTGATTTACGATATCAAACTCACCACGGTGGTGTCCACTTAGATGCAGTAATTGTAAATATGAAACCAACCTCGTTGATCTCACTGTAAGGTTGTTATTATCGTTACCAAACTTGCAACAGTTATCTTCCTTCTGTGTTCAAATTATCGATATCAAACTCACCACATAGAGAATATTTTGTGAGTGTTGGATAAAGATAAAGTTTATCATGCGAGGCTAAAAACCATGGTAGCGCGAAGTCTTACGATTATCAATCACACAGTTAAAGTAATCGTATACGTTCGCACTCGACGGATTTACAATACGATTGACTTGTCATCACGTGATTAATTTGTCGTTCACAGTCGACAGATGCTTTATGTGATTGAATTTTCAAACAAAACAGTGTTCACAGACGACATGCTCATCATGGGATTTGCTTGTCTAATAAAACAGTTTCCCCACTCAACGGATGCATTATGCGAATAACTTCTATAACATTGACATTATTTATTGTCGACATTCTCATCGTGTGATGGACTTGTCTGACAAAACTATTTTAAGATTCGACGGATGAATTTTGTGATTTACCTGTCTAAAAAAGCAATGTTTACAGTCGACATACTCATCACCTGATTGACTTGTATAACAAAACAGTGTTCACATTCGATGGATGCAGTATGTGATTGAAGTCTCTTTTAGAAAATCCATAGATAGTCGACGCACGCATTTTGTAAATTACTTGTCTCAAAACAGTGATCATAATCGACCAAAAAAAGTCCAGAGTTGAAAGATTCATCATGTATTTGACTAGTCTAACAAAACAATTTCACAATTGCTAAAACCCTTATGTTATTCACTCCTCAAACAAAACAGTGTTCATTGTCAACGGACGCATCATTAGATAACTTTGTTATTTTTTTTAGTAACAAAATAGTGTTCGACGTGATTGACTAGACTAGCAAAACAAGGTTCTCACTGGATGGACAAGTACACATGACACCGTGTTTCGTATTGAAAATGGGTTACGTATGACGTACAGTAACATTTTATCGCTACTGCTCTTGAATAATAACGCGACAAATATTTACATGGCAATTAATTTTCTATTTATTATTCAAGGCCAATGTGATATTATCTAATGTTCCATTGATTTCTCTCTTGTATTCTTTAACGTGTACTTAGTAAAAAGGGTAATTAACAAACCATTAATTCGGTCGATCAACTGAAGTACAACGCAAACAGTGTAGCTAAAACAATCTGCTACAAGAGATATTTTTCGCTGAAGTACAACGCAAACAGTGTAGCTAGACCAACCTGCTACAGGTGATAGTTTCACGCACGGCTCTGCAAATGTCAACCATAGCTTATGCAAAACTTGTAAGAAGCATTTGGACTTTCCTGTCAAAGACTAAATATAGCAGAAATAGTTTGCTTCCAAAGGCAAGACACAATAATTATGTTGAAAGCAAAACAGCATAGAGAGGATTCAATCGCTCAGACAACGCGTGTTAGTCACTGAGGACTCACTCGCTCAGACAACGCGTGTTGGTCACTTTTGTTTTTTAACGCAAACTTACCACGTTAAGATAAATGATTTTTTTTACTAACTTGATTGATTTAACTAACAAAACAGTGTTCGGCGTGATTGACTTGACTAGCAGAATAATGTTCTCCCTCGACGGCCAAACATACACGACAACTTGTTTCGAAACCGAACTCTGAAATTGGAAAATGGGTAACGTATGACATGCAGTAACATTTTATCGCTACTGCGCTTGGCTAATATTATAACCAATATTTGCATTGCAATTAATTGTCCATGGCCAATGTGATATTAGTTAATGTGCCATTGATTTCTCACTTGTATTCTTTACCGATGTACATAGTTAAAAGGGTAATTAACAAACCATTAAGTCGGTCGATCAACTGAAGTACCGGTACAACGCTAACAGTGTACATAGAATAACCTGCTACAAGCGATATTTCCACTCAAAGCTCTTCAAATTTCAACTATAGCTCATAGGTAACTTGTAAGAAGTATTTGGACTATGACTTCACCGTTTTTTTGTTGTTTTTTTTTCCCAACAACCGACTTTCCTGTAATAGTTTGCTTCCAAAGGCATCATTAATGACAAAATAATTATGGCAGCAAAACAGACTACGCATTTGATCCGTTTTTCTTGTTTGAAAACCAATTAACCACGTTTAGATACGTGTCAATGTATTTTGTTTCCCACAACTGGGAAACTATCTTTGTGAAGACCATTCATATACTTGGTCAACCAGTGCGCATGTTATGTTAGGCGTAGAACTTAACAAGACTGATAGCGTATAAATCTTTCTTTTCATTCATGGGTATGGTTGGTGGTCTGAAAAAAAAACGGATACGTGGGGTGTCCTCCGGTTTCTCCCCCATAGCACACGACAGCATAAAAAATAAATATATTTCAGTAAAAACTAAAAAGCTGGTAATTTTATTCAAGAGCCATCCCATCTTTCGGAAGTATCTTGTAAGTAAATTAGGTAGGAGCGCTCGGGCACACTCCTGGTCCTCAAATATTCACCCTCGTGCGCAGAAGGATCTCATAAGCTTCGAAATACACACACACACACACTTAACCCTTTGCATGCTGGGAAATTTGTCGTCTGCTAAAATGTTGTCTGCTAAATTTCTAAAATTACAATTTTCTTCGATTTTGTAAACTAAAAAACTATCAGAATAGCAAACAGTTTGGATCCTGATGAGACGCCACGTTCTGTGGCGTCTCATCTGGATCCAAACTGTTTGCAAAGGCCTTCAAAATCCGGTTCCAGCGCTCAAAGGGTTAAATAAAGAAATGAACGAATATTGTTTACTTTTTTATTACATAGATAATAAGGAATGATTATACAAATTAAGTGCACTATACCAAGCAATTGTATGAAGATGAAAGTTGCTATTTGTACACTTCCATAACAATGAAAACATGAGGAACTAAAAAAATATTGCATGTATTGTTTGTTCAGTTATCATATAAACTTTAATATAAAACAGTATCGCATTAGAGACAAAGCAATGGTCACGAGTGAGGAGAATCTGAGTCAAAACGTATGATTTAAACAACTCACTTCCTTCAGAGCGATCCAACTAGATTGCTCACACTTTTTTTATTGTTTAAACTTTAAGGGACAGTATACCCATAATTCAAATGCAAATGATCTTTATATGAACACATATACAGACAAATATAAAATGTTGAAAGGTCAATAGGTTATGATATTGTACAAACAGCTGCAAGTAATTAAATGATAAATATTGCAATTTATTTAATAAATATATGTATATAAATTTTGTTTTCAAAATAAACATAAATCAATGTGATGGTTAAAGATTCTTTTGTGTGTGATACTGAGACTTAAGAGTCTTTAGTATTTATGTGTTTCCGCCTTTTATATTGAGCACTGTGTATCCAAGTCTGGATTACCCATCTATATCCATACAATTAAAATTCATTCATTCAATCAGAACACCTTTCCGTTTTGCACAATCAGTCACATGAAACTAGAGCCAGGCGTTCATATGGCAACCAATCCAGTTCACATGGCAACCACCCCTAGAAGCTTCAAGCCCAAGATGATGTTGCTCACCAGCATGATGAGAAGGCCAATGTAGCCAAATGCTCCCCACATGCGCTTCTCTGGGTCTGTGAAAATGGGAGGAAATAAATAACTTCAAAAAGAAATGGGAAGCAATATAAAGTTTCCATTTGAAATAAGAAGCAATACAAAGTTTCAATTTGAAATTGGAGCAATACAAAGTTTTGATTGGAAATGGAAAGCAATAGATATTTTTGCTCAGACATGAGAAGCAATAAAAAGTTTTTTTAATTGGAAATATGAAGCAATTAAGGGGTGTTGCTGCAGTTTTTCTGATTTTTTTCCATCTAATTACTTTTGCTTAAAATTTATATTTGAGTAATACATACTAATATTATATGAAAAATGAAATAAAAACTAAGGGTCACCGGCCTTGTTTTGATTTTATTCACCATTATATAAAATGTACTTTTTCATTAAAACTGAAAAATCTCTAATTGCATATAAATGATTAATAACCTATGAAATTGGCAATATGTAGATATTATATAAGCTAAGATACATCATATACCATTAAATCAACCCACAAACTACCAAAAAAAATGGAGAACACAAGTTTAAATTTAAGAAATTTATTTTTTATGATTTTTATGTCACCCAAAAAAACATCAATTTTTTACTATTTTAGCCACAAAAATGGAATTAAAAAAAGTTCTATCTAATAACTTTCTGCCAAACTGCTCAATTATGTTCATCTACGTATTGTCATCATTAAACATAAATAAAAAAGGGGGTCACCGCACTTTTAACAGAGATTTTGTTTTTTAACTATCCCTACCCTCTATGTCAAATTTCATAAAATGTAGCAATTTGGCTAAACCCAAGTACCGGTACATAGATTGCTAGAAATATGCATACACATTAGAAAATATTTATAATCTTAACTGAGATCTTAACAGCTTACCAAAAAACAAAAACAATAATACAATATTGAATTACAAACCTAAGACAATACGGTATCAAACTCGACATTAAATATCAATAACTTACAGGGACTAATGTTAACAGATTTCGTTATGTTTTGAAGTTAGTGATAAATGCTTTAAATTTATAAATGTAAACAACAGAACTAAAGAGCTAAAGTATAAAACAAGAATTAAATTGAAGAAAGAAAAAAAAGTAAAAAAAAAAAGTTAGCCGAACCTGGGATCGAACCACTAACCTTTGTTTTATGAACCCACTCTGTAATATTTGATGATTCTGCCAACAAAAATATTGGGTTCTGATAATAGCGAACCGGTGTTGCTATAAATTTAACCTTGGTTAAATAAACTGCCGCAACACCCCTTAAATGTTTTTAATTGGTAATAAGAAGCAATAGATAGTTTTGATTGGAAATAGGAAGCAATGAAAAGTTTTGATTAACGGTAGTAATGATAAGCAATAGTTTTGTTTGGAAATGGGAAGTAAAATGAGATTTTTATTTGACATGGGAAGCAATACATAGTTTTGATTGGAAATGGGAAGGAAACGATAAGTTTTTATGGATATTGAAGGCAATATATAGTTTTGACCAGAAATTTGAATAAATATATAGCTTTGATTTGAAATGAGAGGCAAACGATAGGTATGATGTATTTACTGCATGAATCCAGTTAATGTTTTAGGGTGTAAAAAGGAATTTTAACACTGACCATCTATCAGATTTAAAGAAGATTTGAGAATTATAAAGGGCATTTTCAGACCTTTAGATAGAAGTGTGCTATTCTTCATGCTGCATGTAAATATTGTACTTATATGGTCAAACAAGATTTACATATCTTCCAACCATGTAGAAGTTTCATATACTAGCATAAGGGAGACAACTCTTATTTAAAATTGATTACCAATGTTTTTATATATAGTTAAAACCAAATTTAACAGTATGAAATACCTCGTACAAGATAGTAACGTATTACATATCATGTTTCTATAATAACAAAGCTGAGGCAGTTATATTATAATACCCTACATGATCACATGAGAAATATACAGACTTTTTAACAAGTTGACAGTCAAGTGTTATTTAAATGTCAGCTAACCAGTGGTTAATGGGTATAAGTATTTATTATCTGTGACAATTTTAAAATATATCAGAGCAGTCAAAAAATACTTGAACAGAACTCATTCATAATAATATACATTAATATTATTAAAAACCAGCCCGACCATGTCCACTTTCATCAAGCTTTTTATTATATTCCTTTACAAAACAAAGAACATGGTGGCTCTTTGGGTACAAAGTTGCTCAAAAAACCCAATTATACATTAATACTATAACACAAAGGCCTTCAAACACTAATGCTCTTGGAACCTACCCCCAGTGTAGTAACCCATGGCGTAGGCAACTCTAGAGGCCACCCAGATTACTCCAGCTATGGCGTTCAGACGCTGAAAAAAAAGATGCTGTTTTAAGGACTAAATAGTACATTAGAACTAATCAACAATTTGAACTCGAGTCCCTAATTTGTGTAAAAGCAGTAGAATAAAGAGTTCATTTAGTCAAGACAGTTGATATGATGCATTTGTCTCAAATGGGCTCAATTACAGTTAGCTAAAGAAACTTCAGCGAACAGTTTATATAGTATTGACAGACCTGTACAGTCGGGCCAGTCAAAAAAACAACAAAAAAACAACATTTAAAGTTATGGAAGCCAAACAAAATTACAGTTAACTAAACCATAGTCATGATGCTATATATAACAATCACATTTTTAAACCAAAATAAAGGTAACTTGTAAGTGTACACCAATCTTCTATTGTAAGTATGCTAAATAAATAATTTTCCATTTAATTATTATTTGCTTTAAAAAACAAACACCTTACGAATCATTGTTTAGTAGTTTGATGTGTATGCACATGGACACTGCACTGTGATGATTTGTGGCAAGTTTAAAATTGATTCATAAATGACAAAGTTTCAGTCTGGACAGACAAGTGCAAGGTTAAATGCCTCCTTCTTAAATTCTTATACAAGCTCTAAACATTTTCAGATATTTGCAAGAAAGCTACTTAGCTAGATTGCATAATTGTTAAATAATCTATTTTGAGGTTATTTGTTTTGAGATTCAACACTTGTATATTTGTGCTTTTTCTACTATGTGGGTATCAAACTTGAATGGACCATTACTTACAGGATAAATAAGACCGCCAAACACTATGAACACCAGGAATGTAGGGTACCCTTCCAGTCTGAAAATAGACAAGCACATTGCTTATGATAGCAAGTGATGCGTTACCATACATATGAGTTATTAAAATCAGATGTATGGTGATTTGTAACCAAATCTATGAGTTCTTACAATAAGTCATTTGCTACTAAAATAACATCATATAATAAGATTTTCATATTTATAGTAGTGAGCCTATATCTATATGTTGTTTTTGTTTTATTTTAAAATTGAAAAGTTAAATACAATAAAATAACAGCTGTTTATTTCCTTATCATGAATCATTACATAATACTTTAACAATGATGTGTTTTTGAACAGAGGGTATGGATTAATCAATCAATGGATTATTATTTCTTTTAGCAATGTTCCAAACTCAATCTGTCAAAAGCTATCAAAAAATGTGTACATCTCATTAGGACAGGTAGGAAATAAAATACATAAACACATCACTAAATAATGTCTAACACCGAAACACAATAATTTTGCAATTTTATTGTTAAATTTGTTTTACATACGTATTTTGGTGGGCCCTCTGTATGCAGTTGAAGACATGGTTATATGGCTCAATGTACATCCTGGGGTACTGAAATGATTAATCATTTAAAATATGTCATTTTCGAACTCAGCTGAGATATTGTTAGGGGAAAACTATGGCTTCTAGAGTGTTTACAAACTTTTTCTTAAATTTGACCTATTGACTAAGTTTTTAACCCCACATGACCTAGTTTCGAACTGAGTCAAGAACATTATGAAAAATGTTGAATGTTCATACCAAGTTTCATGAAGATTGGGTCAAACATGTGGCATCTAGAGTGTTCACAAGGTAAATATAGCTTACCAGGTATACCCTTTAAAATGTTAATGAAACTTGCCTTAAATATAAATGGCATTAGGACAATGTGCAGAAGGCCTTTTTGTCAGCTATGCTGGCTCAAGAACATGATGTCTGATGTACTTCAAGATCAAAGGTTTGAGCCATCATTGTCATGTCTGCTCCATATGTCATTTGACCGATTCTCAGTAAATAGTGCCTTAAATGTTAAGGGCATTGAGAGATTGGGCAGAAGGCATGGATCAGTCATGGTTTGAGCATCCATTGTTGTGTCTGCTCAATGTCTCCAATACCCGGTGAAGCATTTCCATGAAACTTGGCTAAATTGTTTAGTTAATGGAGACCATGTGCTGAAAGAATGAGTCAGTCACGCTGGCCAACTGTCGAGGTCATAGTTACAAGTCAAATTATATTTGTCTTAGCTCCGTAGCTCCTATATACATTGCAGATTTTCATTAAACTTGCCTAACATGTTCAGATGATTTGAAGAAGGAATTAGTCAGTTATTCCAACTCAAGGTCAAACTTTAAGGTCAAAAGTTTGAGTTTCCATTGTCATTTAGAAGATGACCAAAAGTCATGAGTTAATCATGCTAACTTACATGAACATGTATAAGGTAGTCTCTTAATGTTACTATAACATCAATTATAAGTCAATTTTCTGATACATCTTGCAAGTATCGGACCCAGATTCAAAATAGTTGGCTACATGCAAAATGTTAAGTTTAAACCTATTTATTTTAGCTTGATTGCTTATTTAAACGCTCTCAAGTCCGTTTCCTGGGTAGAACCAGTAGTTGGTGTCTGTAGGGGAGATCTAAAGAACGCTCCCATAGTGTGGATGGAACCCATGACATCTCGATCACTAGGTGGACACCATATCCACTACGCGACCTTGCAAAATGTTGCAGTTGTTTCACTATAGCATAAAAAGACAGCATGATAGCATACCTTGACTTCATATTTCTTCCTTGCTGCACCCACCCTAGAGCCTAGCCACATAATCAAGATAACGGAGGCAACAATAATCAACAAAATCCACCCAAATTCTGCAGGGACCACAAACTTAATGTCTGCCATCATGAACTATTAAACATCTATAAATGCTAGCTGTTAATATTATTACTGAACAAGTCACGCTGTAAAATATAACATTAGTTTAAACAAAGTTTATCAGGTAAAAATCTAGAACAAGACGATCCAGGGTAGGGCTTATTACACGAGTGAGATTACGTTGTAAGATCAACTCACCGGCACTTCATATTTACGATGTGCTTGGAAGACTNATTGCTGAGCAGCTCATTTTTTTATGGTAATGTTCAATAGCACATATATATTGTTTTTTGATAACCTTTATAAATAACATATGAAAAAAATATTTAAAAATTGGTAAATAATTACGGATCGTCACCTATTTAGGGCCTTTAAGGTTATAAAATTAATAGATTGAATAAAGCAGTTATTTTTCCTTTTGTTTACCAGGATACATATTAACAAAACCATTATTGGCTAATAGAGCCATTTATTGACAGTTTTTCACTGAGTTATTTGTGCTAAACCTAACTGCTTTCAGCCAGCAACTTAGGAGCACACCAACATGTGGTATGTGTTTGGTCTGAATAATTCCCATCAGGTAGTACCGGTATGTTATGAAAGCTTGTATGTTTTATAGCAGGGGCTTTGAGACTAAATTTTTCTTAAATGGCTTCTTGTGATACCAAAATATATACAGGTAGATCATGTGTATTACTGTGTAGCCCTTTGAGCGCTGGAACCGGATTTTGAAGGCCTTTGCAAACAATTTGGATCCAGATGAGACGCCACAGAACGTGGCGTCTCATCAGGATCCAAACTGTTTGCTTTTCTGATAGTATTCTTTGAAAAAAAATCAAACAAAATGCTAATTTTAGAAATTTAGCAGACAACATTTTAGCAGACGACAAATTACCCAGCATGCAAAGGGATAGGCATGCAGAAACCAGCCTTTATTTGAGCCAGTCTCTGGGAAAACCGGACTTAATGCATGTGCGTAAAGTATCGTCCAAGATAAGGCTTTTCATGCTTATCAGGGATGATAATATCCTTCTAGATGGGAAATTCGTTAAGCCTTAACTTAAGGAGAGACTGTCTTTAAAAAACAAAATTACATAAAAGTGGAAAGTGTCGTCCCTGATAAGCCTGTGTAAAAGGTAACAGTATTGAAAGATTAGATTAAGTGTTGCTATGCTGAAAAGCCTTGGGATTTTGCAGTGTTCACATTGCAAGAGTTCATTTGTTTAAAAAGAGTAAGTGCATGTATATATCTCTGAAGAAGGTGGTGTTTGGCTATGACCAGAAGGACGAAACACCAGTTTAACTATGAGTAATATGCTGTGCTGTTAGAAGACTTGTTGAGATGACATTAAATTGTCTTGATATCATTTCACCCCTGCATATCTTCTTTATGTAAATTTGTTGGTGGGAAGACATTTGTCCAAGAGTGTCATTTTTTTTAAAGAAAACTTGTTCATGTTATAGACCAAGGCTACAACAGAGAAACAAGAAGAGCCAGAAATCTTCTCATATTTGCCTGTGGACTGGTCGTTGAAGACCAAGGTACGAGTGGTGTCAAGCCGACCCCTTGACTGGTGTGTTCAGATCCGAACGGGAGACGAATCTCATGGTGTCACTCAGTTTGTTCAGGATTCTCAATGTCAGGTTTGTTTAGAAAACGTCTAAGATGTTTATTTAATCACAGTAAGAAGTAATAAGAATCATTATAATAAAATAAAAGGTTTTCAATACCAGGATCGCAATAGCCACGTCAAACATTACATCCATTTTGTTATGTTGCCCATTGTATTTACATTATATTTTAAGCGTTTTAGCAGTATTTCTGATTCTTATTAATTGATGTTTAGTCATCAGCAAGCTCAGTAGAATTTGCAGTGACAATGGTGTCCACCTAGCAATCAGAATGTCTCGGTTCAATCATCACTCTTTGAGCAATATTAAGAGTATGGCTTTCAGTGCAATCAATATATGAATCTTGTTCTGGGAAAACTGGGCTTAATGCATGCACATAAAGTGTCGTCCCAGATTAGCCTTTGCAGTCCGCACAGGCTAATCAGGGACAACACTTTCCACCTAAACTGGCTTTAAGTGGGACTTTTTTTAAACAAAAAAAATCAATAAAGCATAAAGTGTCTTCCCTGATTAGCCTGTGCAGGACTGCACAGGCTAATCCGGGACAACACTTTATATGCATGGATTAAGCCCAGTTTTCCCAGACCAAGGCTCGTATATTGATTGCACTGAAATCCATAATCTAAAGAGCATGCATTAAGCCCTGTTTTCCCGGAATGTAATTCATAAAGAAGTTCCATATTGAACCCTGTGTACATGCGTGTGTGTGTTTGTACCAGGGTGACATCTTGGCAGAGAGGAAACAGTCGTTCCAGAGAGGCTGCATGTACTGGGTGCACCCCAACATACCCTGGATGAAGCTGTTCCCGAGGATTGCGGATGAGGCCAAGTCAAGGTAGGCATCTTTGAACTTTGACATGTTGTGTCATTTACTGGCAGTGAACAAAGCTTTATTTGCTAGTTTTGGCTGTTAAGCTAATAGTTTATTGTTCTTTGCTGGGCTTACTCTGTCATTAGCTAAATAAGCAAATAGCATCAATTTAGCTAATTTTGCTTAAGAAAATGTTATTTTGCTAATTTTTTGTATAAAAAAAATCCAAAATGAGAAGAATTAAAATAAATGTTATATATATGTGGAAAATTTGGCTAAAAAAAGGGAGTCCTGCTTTCCTTTTTATATTTTATGCTGGCAAGTTTCCCCACTCTCAAATTATGTAAATTATTAATTCTTTGAGTGTTGCTTTATAAGGGGATATTTATTTTTATTAAATTATTAATTTTTAAAAATAAATGTTCAATTTTAAGCTGACTTTTCTTTTCTTTCAAATTATATAAATAATGAAAAAGTAAGTTTTGTGTTGCTTTGGAAAAAAATATTTATGTTCATTTAATTATTTTGGGTACAGATGGGCAGCAATAGCACTCTGCAACCAGCCAAAATATCTGCATATAGTTATCAACCCTTATGGAAAATTAGATATAACGACTCTTTTGTATTGATGGGAGTTTCTTATTAATTATTGTGTCAGTATTTGGAAACAACACTATGGCAGTTACCTAAGAGAAACCTTGCTACGACTCCGGTGGCCATATTAATTATCAATCTTGATTAAACTTAGTCAGAATGTTTATCGTGACAATATCAAGGTCACCAGGCCAAATAATAAAAAACCTTGTAACCACTTTAGGCGCATTTATGACTTAAACTTGATGAAAGTTGGTCAGAATGTTCATCTTGATAATACTTAGTCTGAGTTATAATCTGGATCATGCATGTCCAAAAACTAGTTTTGTAAGCTCAAATCTTAGAAAAACCTTGTTCCCACTCTAGAAGCCACATTTTTTACTCAATCTTGATTACAGTTGGTTAGAATGTTTATCTGGATTGCCAGGTCACACAGTTGGTTAGAATGTTTATCTGGGTTGCCAAGTCACACAGTTGGNAAAAATTCCCAATTTGGTCAGACTCCTTTTCCCAAAATAGGCAGAAAAACCCCTGAGAATGTTTATCTGGATTGCCAGGTCACACAGTTGGTTAGAATGTTTATCTGGGTTGCCAGGTCACACAGTTGGTTAAAATGTTTATCTGGTTTGCCAGGTCACACAGTTGGTTAGAATGTTTATCTGGGTCGCCAGGTCAAGTCATGGACCGTTGGTGTACCTTGAACTCGGGTGGCGCTTTAGAGCCATAATTGCCATATTGTTAAAAAAAGACATGCTTATTTTCGCTATTTCAGTTCATTCTCATACCTTCTTCAAGAAGATGTTCAAAAAGGTATCCAGGCAGACTGGTGAGTGAAACATATAGTACATGTGGCTGGTCTGTGGTCAATTGGTTTCACATTTGTAGCATAACCTCAGCTCCCACATGGTTGTCATAATTAATAACTTGTTGTTGATCAAATGCATTATTTAAAATAAGAAAACATTTGGTTATCACTTTAAAGAAATTTATCATTGCAATTGTAGTAACGCAAAGAGGTGGGTGGTCCAAGATGATTAAATTACTTAAGATTATGATAAAAGACGCTTGTTATCCCTAGCCAAAGGCGAAGATATATAGAATTGGCGTTGTCCGTCCATCATTCCGTCCGTCTGTCGTAAAATTTTGAAAATGGCGGGGGATATCAATTTAACAAATTGGTATGTTTAATTTAATTTTCACAGTCCTGATCACTTATAGAGCACAACCTACTAAAGGCATTTAAAGAAGAACCACAAAACAATTATGAAATGAAAAAAAAATAAAAAAATGTAAAATTATTTACAGGTGACAAAATGGCTTGTTTTTAATATCTGTTTATGTTTTTGTATGTTTAAAATAATTTGCTCACACATTAATGTTTTGAAAGAAGTATTTTTTTATATTTTGCTCAATACACGAATTATTGTTAAAGAAAGAATTATTTTCTGTCATCCGTTAATCCTGTACATTGTCTTCATTTAATACATTTCAGGGAGCAAAGCTTCACCTCTGTGTACCACCAACTAAGGTCTGGACTGTGTCCATATTTCTACCTGTGCACACACCAGTTCACAGCGCTGTTTCATTATAGTAACCAGTCTAAAATTGTGGCAATGGTAACACCAACTACCCGAGGCTTCAGAGAATCTTTAGACAATGAAGGCAAGAAGCTTTATGTTCATAAATTCAATATTTTTGTGTTTTCTGCTCACCTGAGTAAAATGTGCATATGGCATGCTTTTGAACATTTGAGAACACTCTATAAAGGCCGAGTTTAAATTTGGGTCACATGAGGTCAAAAGCTAGGTTACTTGGTCAATGCAAGGAACAACTTGTGAACAATCTAGAAGTCACGTTTGGGCAATCTATATAAAAATTGCTCTTAACATTTGTTCTTATTTTTGCTGTGTCAAGTGATTAAAGGTTTACATCGATTGAAAAACATGACCACCATGAGGTGGGGCAGATTTTCTTATGTGCGTACAGGGCTTTTTTTCCCTTCTTTAGCAAAGGCCTTATACAGGCCTCTTCCCCCAAGAGAAATGCATCTTCATCCAACACAACTTCTTTCAAATCATGCAATATAACAAAAAATATCAAGTTTTATACCTTAGATTTTTTTTCCCCTTTCCCAGTTTTGTTGGTATTTTTTCCTTAAAAATGGAAGGCCAGGCCCTTTCCCCAAATAAAGAAAAAAAAGCCCTGGGGTATAGCAAAACCATTTTAACACTCAAACGTAACATTTTGACCCACTAATTGTTAAATTTGCTAAGAATAAAAAATGTGTTGATACAATTTCTGGGCCGAATTTGAAAATAATTGTGGTTCGTTCAAACACATAAATGCCAGGGTTTTTTCTTCTAAGTACGTTGTGAAATCTTGTGAACACTCTCCGCTCAAAACAGTTTAGTTCCTTGGGTTCTTAGGTGAGCGCCTTAGGGCCTTCTTGTGTTATTGTGGAAGCTCGATATAGAAGTCAGTATGGTCAAGTGCATGTGTGCGTGTGCAATTTTAAAAGTACTTACCACAAATGGTCACCACCATTAGACAATGTGTCACTTTTGACACCCGTCTCCCAACCTCAAAGGTCATATAGCCATAAAACAGCTGTCCAAACTTTCACTTAGTCATTCATCATGCAATTAAAAATTACTTACCACGAATATTACTATGAGGAGACGAAGAGTAGCGTGTAACACTGGTCGCCCAATCTCAAAGGTCAAGGTCACATTTTGAGTTCAAAGATGTTTTTTTTTTCCTCCATAAACCAGTTTGTCCAGACTGTAACGTCATCATTCATCATGCAATTTCAAAAATCTTACCACAGATTTTCATCATGTGGGGAAAGTGTGTTACATGTACTACTTGGGAAAAGGTCAAGGTCACACTAAAGATGAAAGGTAAAACATGTTGGTGCAGCTTGTTAAATAATTTACAAGCGTTATAGACAATGGGATCAACAGTAAAGATGTCTAGATACTAATGTTACGAAGTCGCCTTGTCTGTCTGTGAATTTAAGTTAATTGTGTAAAACATTAAAGATTGATTTCCTTACATAAAGAAAAGAGAAACATATTTTTGTTATGAATATTTATTTTTGCCACACAATGCATCTAAAAACATTGATTACATATGGTAGCATAGAAGACAAATTTGTATTATGATGGGCGTCCAATATTGCACATAGCCATACATTGTTTTACGAAAAAAATTACAGAAATAAATTTAAGTTTGCCTAATTCTCTTTATAATGCCATTTTTTGCTTATTCCAGGCATTGAGTTTTCGCTGCCAGTCGTCGCAAAGTCAAAGAATCCCCAGACAACAATTGATGCCGAATCAGACCAGCTGGCAGTGGAAGACAAGACTGCAGAGGATAAGTATGTACCGTACTGAGTATTCTCCCTTGGATTGTGGTAAAGAAAACTGTCATGCATTTGTTATTGAAAACATGATTTAACGTAGTATATTTAGCATGAGTAAAATTGAGCATAACCATATACTTCTACCAGTTCTAATAAAATGTATTTTAAACTTTTGAAGTTGTTTACAAAGAAACCTCCACATTTTCTTTTATTCTTTCCTAAGGTTTGTTTACTTTGCCAATACCGACACATGTTTTCAACCGCAAATTCAGTCTGTAAAATGCATTTAAATACAAAGTAAAATATATCTATTGATGTCTATCATTCGAAAGACAATAATAATCAGCTAATATTTTTAAGAAATTGGTACCAAATAAACATATTCTACAACATTCTTTACTTCTTCATTTACTTTATTTACAAGTTAATAATTTCCCCGCTTTTGAAAGGGATTGTTTAATTGGCTATTGACAATTCCACTAACAGATATAAAATGCTTCCTGGCTTGCGTTATGTCATGATATCCTTCAACTGGTGGGTGTTTGAAATACAGCTATTAAGTTTATTCAGCACATTTCCTTATTTCTTCAATGCAGACTTGATGATGGAATAACATACCAGTAAGTTATTCCTATGTCATTTTTCAGGGAGAACGACTGTGGAGAAGACGACCTCTCTGACAATGACGAGGCTGCCGGAGGCTGGCTGGAAAGCATGGGCCTCGACAAGAAACAGTTTCCGTCCCTGGACCCCAAGAAAGTCAAACTGTATCCTTAAGGAGTGTCTTTATGTTATTCTCTTATTTGCTGGTTTGCTATGGTTTGTGGTAAGAAATATAGAATTATTAATAGAGAAATTTTGCAAATGGATGTTTCGACTGTGAATTTGTATTATTTTACCACTAAGTTGATATCAACCAGATACAAAGGTGCCTGATATTTTTTATCAGTTATGTAGGATTTTATATCAGTCAATGTTTAGAGGAAGAACATATTACTGGGAACCAATTGTAAAGTCATCATAATTTTTATTCCCGTGAAGGTGGGCATATAGTTATAGCACTGTCCGTCCGTCTGTCCGTCCGTTTGAAATTCCGTCACACTTTGCGTTAAGGTTTCAAAAAGTGTGGAAAAACACTTTGTGTTTAGGTTTACACAAATTTGGAAAAAGGGGACATATGTCATCCTATGGTGACAAGTCTTTTTTAATCTGATTCAACAAAAAAAAGATACCAAATGAAATAACGCAATCATTCCTGCACAAAATGCATAATCTTAGCAATTACATTTGATTATTTCGTTTAAAATGAGGGCATGTAGGTATGATAATCAGAAAAAGAGGTCACTGCTCTATCGTTGTGTGACATATCAGTCTGGAATGAATAAAAACAGCTCACCTTTATTTTATTCTTAGCATATCCTCACATGAAAATGGTTAGCAGATTGTGACAGTTTCTCACTTAAACTTAAGTGTAATTGTTATTGAATTAAGCAGTCATTTTGATGTTTGCTTAAATAAGCACGATTTTGATTTCTCGAAGAATTCAGCCATGAGGTGTAAACCCTTTTGTTTTAATATAAGCAATAGTATATCAAAATATAATAAGCAATATAATATGAGAATATAATAAGAAATATAATATAAGAATATAATAAGCAATATAATATGAGAATATAATAAGCAATATAATATGAGAATATAATAAGCAATATAATATGAGAATATAATAAGCAATATAATATGAGAATATAATAAGCAATATAATATGAGAATATAATAAGCAATATAATATGAGAATATAATAAGCAATATAATATGAGAATATAATAAGCAATATAATATGAGAATATAATAAGCAATATAATATGAGAATATCTAAATGCTTAGGTTATCATTCTTTTTCTGAAAAAACCTCTGTGCATGTAATGGTTGAATATGGACTTTTCCCCCAAATACTGAACATTTGCGTCATTTTCGCTATTTACCTTGACATGTCTTCAGCCAGCGAGAGGGTTTCCGGGTAATTGACAACCGACCTGAGTCTCTCGTGTCCGTAGACGGTCCCAATGTACAGGCGCTGTTTAATTTCCTGTTGAACTGTAGGACGTGCACCGCCTCCAGCGGTATTCAGGCAGGCCTGCCACCCACCATTCTTAGTCCTAAACCCTTTATAGGGGCCACTTTGAAATCTCACAGGGTATGGTCATTTGTACTGCAATACTTGTTGTTGAGCAACTTATGAGGCAACATAATCTGTGGCTTCGTTCATCGAACATAATGGGATTGTACTTCTGTTGTGTTGATTGATCAAAATAATGTTTAAAAATTAATAGTTTACTTTTTATTTTGTTAGATGAGACTTGGTGTTTTTGCAATAAGTGTATATATACATGTATACCCTGATTAAAGAGATATTGCTAAAAATACATTTTCTAACTTAAAAATATAATAAAACAAGATGTGTTTGTGAAACTCTATGTCCTCTTTTAAGCGATTTGGACCCATATATTTGACCTTTGACCTTGAAGGATGACCTTGACCTTTCACCACTCAAAATGTGCAGGTCAATGAGATACACATGCATGCCAAATATGAAGTTGCTATCTTCAATATTGCAAAAGTTATGGCAAATGTTAAAGTTGTCGCAAACAAACCAACAAACAGACAGGGCAAAAACAATATGTTCCCCAGTATAGACTAGGGGACATAAAAAGCAAATTCTTTTGTCCATCTAGAATGCATAAAATATTTAAAATTCTAATTTTTGTTACATCTTCTAAATAATGGAATAAAGTAACATTATATACACATGAATACACTATAATTTGTTATTAAATTAGTAATCATCAGCTAAAAATAGAGAAAATATAGTATGTGTCTTTTTAAAGGTGGAATAACGTGAAATGTTTTTGTTGATAACTTATCTTTATATGGCTGACAATACTTGGCTTGCATATCAATCTGCAGACAGATATGAAAGTCTGACTGGCCTTGTGGTTATGGTGTTAGCCTTCCTGGCAACCTTTTATTTGTTTCCATGTACAAGTTAAATTGATTTTTACGATTTAAAAACATTTTCTTTATGTTACTCAACAAAACAATTGTATATTGAAGTCAAAAAGCAAATAATATATATAAATAATATATTATTTATATATTCTAAATAAAAAATTGGATTTGCTTTTTGATGTCTGTATACAATTGTTTTGTTGAGTTACGTAAAGAGAATGTAGTCAATTTGTAAAAACAAACTTTGAAAAAGCATATAGGCGAAATATATCAGGAAAGGGTGAAACATTTTCTGTGTCAATTTCCTTTTATCCCTACTGGATACGAAACTGGGTAATAATACTGTTTTTCATGCCCCTTCAGGTGAAGCACACTGCAGTGAAGCAGAGTGATGCAGACGGCAACATAACGAAGGCCCACATAGTGGAGGTGAGTGGGCCCATCTTGCCCTCACACTGTCAGCACCTCGTTACCCTGTACCACGCCAGTCAGGCCGCCGACTTTGGCATGGTGTTCAACAACCACGATCTCACCACCCCTTTCAACATCCTGCCGAGGGTCGTGAATTCGGATGCAGTGTCGAGCGCTGGAACAGGCGCTGCGGGTTCTAGTCCGGAAGCGAAACGAGCCTTGTCTGCGAGTGCAGGAAAAAGCACTATGGGTTCTAGTCCTGCAGCTAAACGAGACTCGTCTGAGGGCCAAGAAATGAACACTGAAGTTTTTAGCCCTGAAGGAGGAAAACCGGTGTGTGGTGGTGGCATTGATGGTGGTGATTATAGTCCGATTGGGAAGAGTGATTTACCGGGTGCTAAGAATGATGACATGAAAGGGCAGCCAGCAGACCTTCTCAGTACTTGTAAGAGTGATTCTCAGTACTCGAAATTGTTCCGACATGTGCCAATATCTGACAGGGTTACCTCTATGAAAGAGTTGGTGTGTACCCCGACCGGATTCTCATGGAAGTGTTAATGGCTGCTCGTTTTATATTCATTTTCATTTGTCATTGGTTAAGAATATAAGATTATTTCATCACTTTTGTTTGTCATTGGTTAAGAATATAAGAATATATCATCATTTCCGTTTGTCATTGGTTAAACATACCATATATCATCATTTTAGTTTGTCATTGGTAAAAACATATAATTATCAACATTTTATGACATGCCATATTTTTTAATGTCTGCAAATGTGGATAAGTACAGGGTCACTTAAAAATTATTGAGAAAGTCTTGTTCTATTCTGAGTTTCTCAAAAAGATGGAAGGCACAGGGTTTCCATTCGCCTAAAAATAGTCTGTGAAGTCAAATTTCCATTTTTCATTAATAAATAATGCATCTTTATTGCATGCAATGAAGTAATGCCCTTGCCTAAATGGTTTAATTGTGCATGAATACAGGGGTTACTCATTTATTTATCATTCTATGTTGAAATCCTCCAATCTGAGTTGTGGAAAGAAACATTTGAAGCCATGTGGAATGTGTTTAGTCACATTGGACTTTTTAACACTTGTCTACTTTGATTCCTGTATTGTTATCATAATTTATCATTTTCAATGACACAAAAATGTCTCATGACTTACTATACTGTTAAAGGTTTATGTTGTTAAACAATATTTTGATAGTTTATTTTTTGTTTCTTGTAAGAAGCTTGTTCTGTAATAAAATGAATACAACTATTTCTTTGCATGCCTTCACTAGCTTCCCCACATTAAGCTTTGTTTAAATTGATATTTTATGACAAATAAATTAATTCAAATCACTTCCAAGTCCACGACATCAGTATGTTCATGAAATAAAGAGATAATACCATATCTTGCCCTACACATATTTGGTTGGTGCCCTATTGTAATCACTGTCCACAATGTTCTTGTTTTTCTTTCATAACTTAAGCAGCACTCACGCTTTACAATTGAAACTTTATATGTTTATGTATCATTGAGGAGTGCAGTGCATAAGAAGAGTTATTAATTTTATTCTTGACAAGTTTTTGCTCTTTGTTATTTATCATTATTCCTTTTTGCCTGGAGCATAACTCTATGACTAAGAGGCATTAAATTGAAACTATAATTCAACATAAAATCATTCAATAAAAACACAGAACAGAAGTTAAAACATAACAAATTCAGCCTTGCAGATATTGGTCAGTAACTGTGTTTTATAAAAGCAACAGTATGCTGTAAACAGTAAACATGTTGTAATCATTCAATAAAAACACAGAACAGAAGTTAAAACATAACGAAAATCAGCCTTGCAGATATTGGTCAGTAAATGTGTTTTATAAAAGCAACAGTATGCTGTAAACAGTAAACATGTTGTTTTTCAAATGCAACCAATAAGATGGTGTACTGCAATATATTTACTCCTATGTGTCTTTCCATTAGCAAGTCTTGCATGCGTGATTTATATGGTAAACGGACCAGGGTCCAATTTCTACCCTGGGATTGGACACTGCTTAGTGATAGATCTTTGGACAAAAGTCACCAATTTTATTTATTTTTTCCAAAGACCTATATCATGGGTATTATAGGTCTTTGTTTTTTTCCTTTTAAAAAATAAAATATTGTAATTACATCGTATTAATTATATAACTAGGTTTGGAAAGGGAAAGTAGTTGAATCTTATGAATCTAGAAGGAAATAGTGTTTCTTTCGGATTATGACAAAATAACACTTTCCAAGAAAAGATAACCTTTGGATTAAGAAACGAACTGACAAATGGCGGGAAAATCTTTAAATACTTTTAATTTATTAATTTAACTCTCATTAATTGTTAGTAAGTTGAATATCAATACAAGTGAATGATAAAAACCGTATTTGCCTTGATATAAAAACTATCGAAAAAATAATCGATTTTTTTGTACAGGTATTTTTGTTCAATCTGACACACCCACACCTACGCCTATTCCCAGAGTGCAATTTTCTAAGATGGCGGACTGATGTAAACATTGGTTCCTGTTTCGCTGAGGATATCCAATTTGTGCTCAGTTAATCGAATTTACAAGAGTTGTCATCGAATTCACCGTTGACGATCCCAAAGGATTAACATAAGTGACTTATTCTATGAAATAAAAACAAGGAATATTTGGATTAAACCTTAACGCCTTAACTTAAAGTCAAGGTAAATTGATCTACAGTTTAATGATAATTAATTTTTAATTAATCTTTAATTGTATGACATTAATAGCAAATATTAATAATGCATTGAAGGCTGCAATGTGGGATGATAAAATCAGATTATTAAAGGATTATGTATGTCCTACAGCTACAATTGACACGGAGATTAAAGAGAAATGAACATTATTAATGGTTATACAAATCAGTGTGGGTGTATCATTTTATGACAGAACATGTTGTAAAAACATCTGGTATTGCTTGCTATTATTTATGGTATAACCATGTGACATTTGCAGGCTGTATTATTTATTGGTAAGCAGTAAATTGATATAAATGCGTATGGTTTATTGCCCCAGATTACTGGTATGTGCATACGTGCTCATATTACACCCACACAATTTATTGTAATTGTATTCTGACATTTTTCCAATCATGCTAATTAAGTAACAAGATAGCATTAAAAGAGAAAGAATATTTTGAAAAGCTTGCCCCCAATGTTATAACCAATCACTGAAATAAAACTTTAAAGTCACATACATGTATATATGTAGAGTCTCAGGGGTTTCACTGGGTCCAAAAAAGTTGTCGCCACTAAATTTGTTGCTTGAAATAATTGGGAAGTCAATGTTTGTCCACAATAATAATATTAATTATAACAATAATTTATATTGACACATTTTAAGTCTAATTAAACGAACATCAATGTCACCATGAAGTAGAATAAAGTCCATTCTGTTGATTAAAATGTATAATTATTATTGTTAATAATAGCATATATTAATTTTAAAACACTTTATTTAATCTCATTAATTAATGTCAACAGTGTTGATAGTTTCGTTGGGTCGCGAAAATAAAGAACAATATCAAAATTACACTTTACTTGCAGAGTGATAAACCCTCCTTCCAAACAAGATCTTTATTTGTTGAAATAACAGCTACATGTATCTGCCTTTTTTCATGTTAAAATTCATCATGATTGAGGACAGTGTTTTAAAGTTCAGAAATCAAATCCAAACACATATACATTTTGACCATGCTGTAATAAAGTTTCGTTTCAGAATAAAAATAAACCGCATGTTCGCATTACAAAAAATGTGATTAATTTTTAACTTTTAATTGGTAGTTAGAATTATAAATCACTTTTTTGCAAACAAAATATTAACCAATAAATTCAGAAGTTTAAAAAATCTATAGTGCTGATTTTGATTTTTATCGAGCGTGATTGTGCCTTACCTAGCGTGACCTATGAGATAATCTTTCATAGCATGTCAAGATATCATCTGCAACAAGAGGCTAAATTTGTGATCTGATAACTGAAATGCCCTTGGGGCTTGTTTGTATGCAATGTGGTGACTTAATATGCTCCAGTCATGTACATGTACAAAACGAGCTTTCTTGTGATACAGAATGAGATTATATATATATATATATATAAAATATCTAAGCACAGACTACAAATATAATATTAGTAATAAAATTGGCCACTTAGACAAATTTGTCGTTACTTTTGAAAATCTGTTGCTGTTTGCGACAATGGCAATCGCCAGCAGTCTTTAAAGCCGTATAATATTCAGGAGTCAAATCTTGAGATCTTTATTGCTACATGTACATGATTGTATTCAAATGTTGTTGTTACATTCTGAAGGGTTGTTATAATGCCGTTATTCCATTTAAAAAATGACAATGTATTGTTGTATGTATTCACTGACTTGGGTAAGGACGCAATTAATTCTTAAGTGTTTATTTTTTATAAATTACAGCACCTTTTAAATAAATTTCTCATGTGTTGAAAAAAAATCAATTTGCACAGGAGTGACAGCTGTGTATTAAATTTGTTACCTGTAGTTGTGATACGGAAGAAAAAACCCATTGAGGTGAACATGAGATTGATACACCAGGAAGGTACATGTACACCCAATTATCAGAGCAGAGTATACAATATCACACAATTTGCGCATGGCTTGCTATAAACCCATTTATGCCTAGTGTCTAGAAAAAAGGCCTTGGCAAACAGTGTAGACCCTGATGAGACGCCGCATCTTTTACCAAATTAAAATAAAAAATGTAATCAAAGGTTTACTTAAAGGAACTTGTTCACGTTTTGGTAAATTGACAAAATGAAAAAAATTGTTTCAGATCTGCAAATTTTCTGTGTAGTGATGAATCACTGATGATATTTGTGAGGAAACTGTAATATTGAACACTTACAATGCTCTTAAATATCCATTATATGTATCTTTTGACGATTTTAAAACCTGAAAATTATAAAGAGTTACAAACGCGAAGATTGAATAATTTGTAGAGTTCTGTTGTTATCGTTATATTTTGTGACATTACGAGGATTGCCAGACTTTTCCTTCAAGGGTCAGTGGTTCAAGTCCCGGTGTGGATAACTTTTTTTTCTTTCTTTAATTTTTCTTCTTGTTTTATACTGGAGCTATTTAGTTCCGATGTTAACATTTATCAATTTAAAGCATTTAATGACCTGCAACTTCAAAACATGCCAAAATCTGTGAACAAGTCCCTTTATAATGTCTGTCCTACAGTTGTATAATATAAAAATTGAACAAATTGGTTGTTGCCCTATACCTTGAATTTGGAAGGAGGTATTGTGCTGTAAATGTGTACAAACATATAGCTTAGTCTAATTAGATGCAGACCTTGTTTTCAAAGTTAATTAAATTCAACTTAATTTAATTGGTAAAAAGTTGATAAACAAGTTTCCTGGCATGGGCACATATTTCTTCTTTAAATTTGTTGTCAGCTTTTAAGTTAATTTGTACATGTGCCATGTATAACTTCATGTACCACAGATATTCAAGATCAAATATGTCTTTGTGGTCATTAGATATCAGGTGACTGATCGAAAATGTACATAATACTATCAAAGCGGAAGAACAGTCGAGCGCACTGTCCTTGGACAGCTCTTTTTAATATTCTGTGTGATTCAGCTTTTTCTGGAAAAGTCATATTGTAGTGGGCTGTCCATAAATAAAGTTATACACTTGTCTTTTCTCATTTTCTTGCCCTCCCTTCCATAAATAAAACTGACAATTCCTATTGCAACATATTATTCCTAATGATAGCTCAATTTAGCTTGAAAATGGTTCCGGTCCGTATTAATCAATTGCAACCATTGGAGGTGTTAAACTTGCTTGTAATTTTGGTTTGTCAGGAGCTGTAATTGGAATCTCTTCCTTTCAATTTGTAAAATAATTACCATGTTTTAATGCAGATTCTTTGAATATCTCTAAATGCAATTTACAGCAGAAGAAGCAGTATTTTGGGCAAAAATCAATGAAAGACTGTTAATTTTTAATGAGGCTGTAAGTTTTTTGTGTCAGTTAAAATGTACAATTGCCAGGGTTCTCCATCCCATACGTTTCTCGTCTGGAATAGAGTGCGAAGCATACATGAATCTGGCAGGCGTTCAAGTTTCCTGACAAGTAACAACTAAATTTAAGCAATTTGTGTTCTTGTCCATTTGAAAGGACTGTGCTTAAACCCTTTGAGCGCTGGAACCGGATTTTGAAGGCCTTTGCAAACAGTTTGGATCCAGATGAGACGCCACAAAACGTGGCGTCTCATCAGGATCCAAACTGTTTGCTATTCTGATAGTATTCTTTGATAAAATTCGAAGAAAATGCTAATTTTAGAAATTCAGCAGACGACATTTTAGCAGACGACAAATTTCCCAGCATGCAAAGGGTTAAAGGACATGGAAGCATTGTCCGTGCCAAATGTAAAGTTTATGCTCTAGCTTATCATAGGAGGATCAGAAAGTTGTCATGACAAGCATGATTATTTGATATGAGCCTCGCTCTGTGAAAAGAGGGTTTAGTGCATGTGCGCAAAGTGTCGTCCCAGATTAGCCTCACATGTGCAGTCTGCACAGGCTAATCAGAGACAACACTTTCCGCTTTTATTTTATATGTTTAAAGGAAAATCCAGTTTAGGCAGAAAGTATCATCCCTGATTAGCCTGTGCAGACTGCACAGGCTAATCTGGGATGACACTTTACACACATGCCTTAAACCCTGTTTTCCTAGAGCGTGACTCATACATGTATTCATTCAACACTTACAGTTTATTCTATTTATTTCACAGGGACCGTTATTACTAAATTTAGAAAGCATGTGCCATATTATCATGTATTGTAATAGTTGGGATAAAGAGGGTTATCTATACTAATGCATTGTATTGTAGAAGGACGGAGTCAGGGTTTGATAAAAATTCAACTCATTTTAATGTACCAGTATCAGACTCACTCAAAATATGAATACAAAATATAAAGGCAGTGCTCTAGATCATTTTCATGACAATATTTTAACTTCGTTTTTTTGTACATAATTTTATAGTTGTTCACTACCAGACCAGAATGTAGCTTCAATTTATTGATTGCAAAGTGCTCATGGTGAGCTTTTCCAACATTTTGAGACCATTTTTGGGAAAAGTACCTTGGCTAAATTGGGTAATGTACGATAAAATATGCTTTATTTGAAAAAAATCTTCTAAATAGTATTGTTTGAAGAAATATACATATTGAAAAGAATAAATATGAATGTATGTGTACATGTAATACATGTACATGTACCACAAATAATTTTAATTTTACTCTTTAACTTTTATGTAACATACGGTATGTTGTAAAAGTATAGAGTAAATTAAAATTATTTGTGGTATAATATAAACATGTACACGTACATTCATATATCCTTTTCAATATATAAATTTCTTAAGTTCTAACACAAATTTAAGTATGCACACATGAGTTGGTTTTCATAATTATCTCACTTCCATTAACATAAATTACCAGTATGTCAAGTATATTTCTAGAAGATAAACACACAATCTTCAAATTTATCACTAAAATCAAATTTTCTTTCACCAGTATACTATATCTCACTGCATGAAAAGCATATACATGTAACATACATGTTCTTAAATAATGAGATACATGTAGTCACACATTGCAAGACAGTATTGATTCATATGTGCCTACACCACAGATTTGCAGTTACAAAACAAATAACCTCAGCAGTTGTTAAGATGGGAGTCTCTTACACATTTCACCAAGCAGTCTATTGTTTACTGAATAACATGAACATGAAAGAATACAGTATCTTAAATATCAGTCTATATACATGTACAAATGTATACATATACACTACACGTAATTTATGAGTTACAAGTGTTAGCAGTGTTATTTTTCCTAAAGATTCTGTATCCTGCTATGGTTTGGTTTATCTATGCTTCATACATAGACTCATGCAGGCATGAATGAACTATTGACAACCTTTGGAAAAACTCATGCAGACATTGAAACTGAAAGCGAAACAAATTACTGTTTAACCCTTTGCATGCTGGGAAATTTGTCGTCTGCTAAAATGTTGTCTGCTAAATTTCTAAAATTAGCATTTTGTTCGATTTTTTTTCAAAGAATACTATCAGAATAGCAAACAGTTTGGATCCTGATGAGACGCCACGTTTTGTGGCGTCTCATCTGGATCCAAACTGTTTGCAAAGGCCTTCAAAATCTGGTTCCAGCACGCAAAGGGTTAAGACATGATTTCAGTATGATGTTGGTACAGGGGCTCCTAGAAAACTATATTATTTCCGGTATACCTATACTGTATTTTTCACCAACCATCATCATCATCCCAATGTTAAGTGTTTTTTTTTCGTGGATTTATTTATAATTGAAGCCTTAGGCCACGACTTTTATATTTCTTGGTTTACAAATCCGCCGACCCTAATTTTGGGAAAATAGGAAACAAAATAAAATCAGAATATTTTATTCCCGACCGCACTGAAAAAGGAGCGAAACGAAAAAAAATAAAATATTTAAGACCAAAAAACTAGCAGATCGACTGAAAATGGTCGCCATTTTACTATTGCGCAATTAATAATCAGGGTCATTGGAAAGCTTAACTTTGTATTCAACAATAGGAAGCGTCATTATCATTATATGATACGGAGCATGGGTTGCAAAGCACAATATTTTCTGACAATTTTGTAATTTTCAAGCAACAAACTAACAGTCCTCGTGCATTTCATGTAAAACATGCAAAAATAAGAAATCATGTACATCATGTAATTCTTCCTCGGGGAAAGCCTGGGCTATTAATTTGAATGATGATAAAAACTTGTAATGCTTTGTTTTTAAGTGGAAACTTTTTATGTTTATTACGCTGCATCTTAAAGGCTACAGTCGTTGAGATATGTTAGAATTATAATGGTCAAGTGGGGTTATTGTTTGTCGCACTACACAGGCGTGAATGTGTATAATGGAGGCGCTAAAAATCTAGAACAAACTGGAAATCAACCAGAAGTCTCTGTTCACACCTACCGTTAAACCCGGCAAAACGCGAAAAAAACTCGTTTACACCTACCTTTACCAGCTATCCGTTATGTGGTCAACAGCCCAACGTAAGCTGCCAATGTAGAAATGCACAAACATAAACAAAGACATTTTTTGCATATTTTATTCAAACATTTTATTTTTTGTAAAAATCTGTTCATATCAGCCGTAACTGACTCTTTTTTTTTGTTCCGACAACGGCCCCTTCAGTCTATAAGATTATAGGGTGTAGTTTTCAGAAATAAAAAAATGGCGGCTATTGTGATTATTTACGATTTCAAAATGATTTTTTCGCAATTTAGCAACCAGGATTGCGTTGTATCAATGTATTACGAGCACCAACTTTTTAATTTTAAGTTTTGAGATAAAATAAACTGCGCGGTATATGTGGTAAAATACGCCATGGAGTGATTAAAATTGCCTGATGTTTTTTCTTTCAAAATGTTGTTTTTTTGTTTTTTTTTCGACCGCCCGATGGACCATTTTCAAAGAAATTTTTGTAAACCAAAAAAAAAAAGTTGTGGCCTAAATTTTGTTGAATGCTCAGTAAACAAGGAGTGAAGGTCATGAAAAGTGTATTCCCTCAGTGTTTTTTTTTCATTTAAAATCGCGGCCGGTAAACTGCCCCATTCCCAATGGACCTAATTTTTTTTTTTAGATTTCAACACTTTTTTCGTATCGCATCCAGCTCTATAAGTTCAGCCTTAGTAAATAAAATATTTAAAACACTTTTATTCTCAATTTCGAAGCATTTGTAAGCAAAACAACAACAACACAAATTTCCCAATTTAACAAAAACGCAACGATTTTCCCAATCCAAAGGGACCCAGCCCCATTCCCAAAATGGTGAAAAAAACACTGGCCCTATAAGTTATACACAAAACTATCTGATCTGAGCATTTGTTAAGATTGCTCTGGGACAATCAAGGACTTTCCAATTGACTATTTTAACAAAAGCTTTTCACAGTTACACTAGGAATACCTAGCTGCTCTTATGCAACATATATATCCTATTAATATTAAGAAAGTTGTAATGATATTGTTATAGAAATTACTGGTTTAGAATGTTTGATAACTTAACTTAAGCAATTTTCACATTGGGTTATGCAAATTCCACAGGCAAAACATCAAAAGGAACAATGCCTTTATTAGTTTGTACGTTGAAAAACCAAAAAGAGTAGAAGTACTTTGTTATGATGTTTTTCTCTACGGACAGAGTCCAAGGTGAATCCATTATACCCCCACAACTACTTTGTTGCTGTGTGTTTTATTATTATGTCAAAGAAATGGTCCTGCTTTCACCCCTGCCTCTTTTGAGCCAATCCCTCCAGTCTGAGGGCTATCCATGTCTTTTTTATTACAAACACTTCCAGGAACAATTAAATATTTGTCTCCTCTTCCTACCTCATAACCACCGCCCCTACAATAGATTGCAGCAGTTCATTGATGGGTCCACAGTTCTTAGATGGGCGATTTCCACTTGAAGATATTTGATACTGGAAGAAATGGCTTACTTGATGGCATTTGTTGCTAATGAGATTGCAAGAAATTCTTGAGAAATTAATCATAAACTATTGGTTGAATTGATTGAATCTGGTGTAGAGACACCCATATGTCACATGGGATAGATATTTGTAGAGGAGGTCTTTAGATATAATGCTATTATCTTTATATCTTTTCAAATGCAATTGAGCCTCTGCCCGGTGCTGATTAAAATAATTTGCAACTAGCAAATTTCTGCAATAAACTTAAATTTTTATTTTTTTGTAATATAAAACAAATGGGTCAAAACTATGCTCTGTTAACCCTTTGCGTGCTGGAACCAGATTTCGAAGGCCTTTGCAAACAGTTTGGATCCAGATGAGACGCCACAGAACGTGGCGTCTCATCAGGATCCAAACTGTTTGCTATTCTGATAGTATTCTTTAAAAAAAAAGAAAAGAAAATGCTAATTTTAAAATTTCAGCAGACGACATTTTAGCAGACGACAAATTTCCCAGCATGCAAAGGGTTAAAGGATTCGAGATAAATGCATTTATTCTTAGGATTGACTGAGCAATAAAATATATATATTTGACCATGTTATAGAACAGCAGCCCCATGACCTAGGATGACCCATTCTTTTTAGTACATTCGGGTTTGTTAATAACACTGTAATTTGCTAATCAGGGTCATTGTCTTTTGAAGGCATTTAAGAGCCTTAATGGATATCTGTTTTCTGATTACCCGCCGATCAATTCACTGGCGAGTAATCTTGGATTTTCTTGTCTTGCTTCTGCATATGAGCCTCGATCTGTGAAAAAGGGGTTTAATGCATGTGCATAAAGTGCCATTCCAGATTAGCCTGTGCAGTCCGCAGGAAGACACTTTCCGCTTTTATGATATTTTTCATTTTAAGAAAGTGTCTTTTTAGCAAAAATCCAGTTTAGGCAGAAAGTGTTGTCCCTGATTAGCCTGTGTGGACTGCGCAGGTAAATCTAGGACAATACTTTACGCACATGCATTAAACCCCTTTTTCACAGAACGATGCTGATATATATTCCTAGTGGAGTGTTCAATAAAGTAGTAGTTCATCCAACACTCAGTGTCTATAGTTGCAGGGTAGAAGCCTAGTAGGTAAGTGATATGCTGTCAGTACCTTGGTGAATTCTCAGCTGGCGTATGTAGTAAACTAGTCAACGCTCCAGGAAATATGTGTTGTAGTGTTAAATATATGAGAAACCTCTAGGCTTTGTAACTAATTGTTGAGAAAAAACAACAACATGGTATTGTATTCTGCACTGGGTGGCTGTGGGAAGGAATATATGTAAGTTGTGGTTAGTATTAAACTGGTACTTGTGAAATCTATGAGAATCTTTTATTGCTCGCTTGAATTGTATCCTACATTTATTTGTGATTTGGTTTTTGCTCAGGTTTCATGTGAGAATTTACAACATATGAGTAAGTTAGTAGGATATTCTTTATTAGGCGGTGTGATATAGAATTGCTGTTGTCGGTCCGTCAGTCAGACAGTCCATCCGTCCGATTTGAAATGTCTGTGGCAGGGGATATCAATTCAAAGAATTTGCTTGTTTAACCTGATTCCCTGATTGAAAACTAATGTATTCATCATAAAAGTAATTTAATACATTCATTCTGAATAAAGGTCTGTGTCAGGTTTTTTGTCTAAGCTATAACAGAAATAAATGTACTACAGTAGTGACTGATTATTTCAGGATTGTAATGAAGCATTTATATGATTATGACAGGGAAAAAAAACAAGGACAATTTTTTTTAGCTCACCTGAGCACAATGTGCTCATGGTGAGCTTTTGGGATCACCCTTTGTCCAACATGGTCACCAGGGGGCGGTGCAATTTTCCATATATGGATATAGTAGCTATAGTAAAACATTGTTAATACTGTAGAGGTCACATTTTTAGTCCAATCTTCATGAAACTTGGTAGGAACATTTTGTTCTTAGGATATCTTGGCTGAGTTTGAAAATGGTTGCGGTCTGGTGAAAAACATGGCCACCAGGGGGCGGGGCAGTTTTCCTTATATGGCTATAGTAAAACCTTGTTAACACTCAAGTTAACGTAAATACTACTCAGGTGAGCGACCAGGGCCACCATGGCCCTCTTGTTTAAACATTCATGCAGACAGCTTAATAAGGATTCAGAAAACCTGCATATTCTAGCCAGTGTTTTTTTGCACCATTTTGGGAATGGAGCCAGATCTCTTTGGATTGGGAAAAATCGCTGTGTTTTGTCTAAAATTGGGAAATTAGTGTTGTTGTTGTCTTGCTAGAAAATGCTTCAACATTTTCAATATTATATTTACTAAGGTTTAATTTATAGAACTGGATGGGAGCTGAACTAAATGTTGAGATCTAAAAAAAAAAAAATCATTAGGACTGCAGGGGCCATATACCGGTCCCGAATTTGAATGAAAAAACCCACTGCTAACACAGTTTTCTTTTTTGACGCTAATCACATTGCTGATTAGTTGCTAATTGTTGTTTTTTGGCAAAAATACATATCAAATTGATATAGTTTTACCCTGGATCAATTGAAAATATGCCCTGTTATCAGGTCTTTTCTCAGGGAGTTATCGGCCATGTGCTATTTTTGCAACTGGTAGTTCTACCATATGAATTGTGAATGTTGTGCCTTGTGGTAAGCTTTGATAAGCATTCTATCATGCTGTGATTTATTTGTAAAACATGGGTGTTAAGTATGGGAAAATTTGCCAAAACACTTTTTGAAATTATTATTTCATGTATCAATGTATTACGCGCATCAACTTTTTAATTTGAAATTTTGAGGTAAAAAACTGTGCCCTTTACATGATCAAATATGGTACAAGTCACTGCATTTAGTTATTCCTGTATTTGTAAATAATCTTTTTTTCCTATGAGTGATTTATAGCACATATATCAGCTTGACATTTAAGGTCAATAGTTGACAGTTTTATATGTAGCGTATCCACTGTGAAGGAATGATAATAAGGACTGAACAACTAGAAGTTTATGCTTATACAGTAGACTCTCTGTAAACCGGACGGTCTGGGGACGGGCCTGATCTTATGGTNCAAGGCGCAACGAGTCGATGCCGAGTCGGCCGTTGAAGCCTCATTAGTATGCGGCCGCACGTCGCATTTCGCCACGAAGCTTCGCATCTGTCCGCCGAGACATGCCGAGGCAAGCAACGATCCGCGATATGACGCCGAGTCGATGCGCATCATGAAATAAAAATCTTTTAAAAATGATAAGTTAGTCAATAAATGTTAAAACAACAATTATAATAATATTTAAAATCATAATTAATTTAATGTGCGCGGATTCTCAACACCGCGGTAGCAGTGTGCTACTGTGCATGCCAACACAAAAAATCCAGAAATAATCCAACAAGACACTGTGCCATTACTTAAGATGAATGTGTTTCAAGTTTTGTAAACACGCGGACGCCATTGTTAGTTACTGTACAAAACGTTGGTACATCGGCCTTTCTCGGAAAATCCGAGATAGATTTATTTGTCGTTTCAAAGCTAAGACCCAGTAATTACGGCCAATCAGGACTCAACTTCCGTAAAACACGTGTTCAATTAACCGTTTAACTCCACCTTCGTTCGCTGCAAAAGATTCGAAAGGCGGAGCTAAGCATGTGCTGTAAAATAATTCGACGATTGCCATTGAGTAGCAAACACACGATTGCTTTAGCGTGTTGCGTATTAAATTCAAGACAAAGGAAGCCAATTTTTTTTCGGCGAGAACGATGTTGCTTTTCGGCTTTAGACAGGAAGCGGCTTTCCTGTGATGACGTCAAACTGTCAATTCACACAGATTTAACATTTCTGAGAGACTTTTAATAAGGTCCTTGATCAATTGTTTACATGTTCAGTATAAAAAACACCTGCTAACATGAAAACTTTGGATTTTTACTTGATCGTTATCTCGTTAAACACGGAGTTTTCTTTTCACTCGATCCGCCGCGTACGTATGCGGCGGATTTATTCCGCGAAATAACGCGAGGTTAGTACAGACTCGGCGTCGTTGCGCGGATCGATGCCGAGTGCCTCGGCGATACGCCGCGTGAACACATGACGCGGCCGCCGAGTACTAACGACTCTGGCCGTGGCGTGACCGAGGCTTATGTTGGTTCCGCGTGGGCTGTACTGTAGAAGGAACACATATTGTACCTTCTATATACCCACAGTACTTAAGCAAAGAACCATCTGCTGTGCTAAGTTTCAAACCTAGGGTATCTAACGGTAAAATTTCAGATTTTTCACTCAAAGAGTTTAAACCATTTTCAGAAATAGTGGTAACCATGGAACCAGAGTCAATCAATGCTGTGAACAGACAACCATTGATACTTATTTTGCTGTTATTTGGTTCACCCACTAATCTGGAATGCAATTTGTGTTGGCCATTTTGTTTACCAACCTCTGTTTGGCCAGCAACAGAGGCAGTTATTCTTTTGGGTCATTCATTCTGTAATTTTGTTTGGGGTAGTTATTTTTGTAATAACCCCTACCACGACCTCTATCTTGATAGATAGGTGTCGGGAAGTATGGTCTTTGCTGTGGATGCCTATTATTGGGCAAAGCAGATAGCACTTGGTCCAATCTTTGAGTAAGAGCGTTATAATGTTTGTCCACCCTTAACTCAAGAGATTTCAACCGACACTCAATGTCAAAGGAATCGGCTGACACAGCAATCTGCTGTACTCTTTTGGTTTGTGAACCAGTCTTGGTTGCACATGTGTGAGGGTTTAAGGACATTTCATGTTCCACAACCCTGATTTCCCTAATTAAATGTTCAAAGGAAAGAACATTGTCAAACTTATGTCTAGTTTGTGACTTAAGTTTCTCAGAGTGAAGTGAAGTCCAAAATTTACATCTAAGCATTAAATTTCTAGCATCTGAACTCATATTTATTGATTCTGATGAATTTGACAGAATGTATTCTAATCGACATGCAAAAGCAGTCACAGACTCATCTGAATGCTGAGAAGCATTAAAAAAAAAGTCTTGCAAAACATTATTTTTATCTAATGTTGTACCAAACAAAGAGTCAAACAAACAAACAAAAATCTAAATTTGCATTATGATTCTCCGAATTAGTGTTACTTAAGTTTTCAAAATGCTCTTTAAATACATCTATTGTAGTTTTATAACAATAACCTTTACTTTTTTATNATCTGTACCTTCCTAACTTTGTGGCCACCCAATATAATTTGTTTCATGTATAAACTCCATTATCCAAATGAAATACAAATTTCTTATTTTCCCCAAATAAGAAAAAATCGCGCTATTTTTCCCCTAAAAAAAGGCTGAGGCCCCTTCCCCAAAAAGTGTGTTTTGGCCCTGAGCAAAACCAATCGTGTGTTTGTTACTCAATGGCAATCGTCCAATTTTGTTACAGCACGTGCTTAGCTCCGCCTTTCATATCTTTTTCAGAAAACGGAGGTGGAGTTTAACGGTCAATTGAACAAGTGTTTTACACAAATTAAGTTGAGTCCCGTAATTATTCTGCCTAAGCTGGGAAACGACGATTAGTTCCGATTTACCAACTTCATGTACAGTTTTTTGCAATTGTGAACGTGTGTGTTTACGAAATTCTTGAAACACATTTGTAGTAAATAAAGGCACAGTGTTTTGTTGGATTATTACTAGCTATTAAATTGCAAGGTAATAAAAAAAATTCATTTTATTTGTCCAATATAATTAAAATGACGTATGACTGCGTTTTTACAGTATATCTTTTCACTTGTCTTGATCCGCAGCGTACGTATGTGGTGTATTTATTCCGCGAAACTACGCGTGGTCAATACAGACCAGGCGTCGTTGCGAAGATCGATGCCTAGTGCCTCGGCGATACACCGCGTGAACACACGACGCGGCCGTCGAGTACTAACGATTCTGGCTGTGGCATGACCGAGGATTATGTTGGTTCCGCGTGGGCTGTACTGTATGTTTAAAGTATTCTTCAAAAAATGTGTTTTATTGGATTAAAAGCAAAAAACATTCCATACCGACTAATGTTTTGATAAAAAACAAAGACCATATTTTTTTTTTAATCCCATTGATCCCGTTTTAAAATAAAGAACGATTTAAAAGATTTAAGAAAATGGACAAATCTAAAGCAGGTGCATTCAAATTTAAATTTTCGTTTACGTAATTCGAGACTTCATTTTTACCTTCAGAGATGGTTTTGGTTGAGAAGTTGATTCCGTGATCAGTTTAATCTTCTCCTCTAACGTAAGCTCTACGCGTTTGAGTTTAGCTTGACGCTGCGACATTTTAAATTTGAGAAGACTTGTAGATTTTAGATTATTAATACTGAAGATGCGTTTGAAATTACGAAAAGGCAATGAATGAATTTGCAGACAGATGGAATGATATTTAAAGGTCATTTTTCTCACAGTTTTATCTGACAAACAAACCAACAACCATTTAAGCGTTTTAAACATGGCTATAAGATTTTTTAAACTACCCGAGAAGATCACATGAAAGTGATCATCGCAACGGCATGCATTAATTGTGTAAATAAATTGTTTATGATAAGCTTAATAAAGCGATTGTGTCAATCACTTTTTGGTGTTACCGCACGTCTATAATAGACATTCATAGTTTGTTTTACATTATTTTTAATCGGACTTCAATAGCGCAGTAACGACTTGACACCTTTATGGTATGTTTAATCCGATTATAGATAATTGCGCGAGCAGAATGTGTGACACTGCACACGCCATGCTGACTAGGTATTGTAATTTACACTCCTCGGGCATCTTGAGAATTTGGACCGTCCGGTGTACTCAATGTTTTTTACGTTGAAGATGACGAAATTCAAGGAGATATCCGTTCGGTTTCTGGTTTTGAGAGAGTTTGGTTTATTCAACATTTTTTAACCAAGAAATAGAAGGGGAAAATACGGGACTGGCCCGACCGTTCGGAATCGGGGGATTTCTGGTAATAAGAGAGTCCGGTATTGGCAGAGTCTACTGTACCTGCAAATAACTTGTATTAAAAATAATTATTAAGTGAAATTTGGTAAAAAAACACATGGTTTGTTGTTAGCAAGAAATGACTGTATGCATACAAGCTCTAGTGTAAGGTTAAACAGGAACAGTTAACTGTTGATAAAGCTAATATATTAAACTTTAAAGTGACTTGTTCACGGTTAGGCAAAATGACATCAAAGAAATTTTCATAGATTTGATAAACAAGTATCACTTTATATAAACAAACAAAATTAATCTCCTGACCAAAAAAAATGTTTAAAATATTGGTTCGTTAATGGATAATTTTCAGAACAAAAATATTTGTGATTGCTTTTCATAGAGATAATGTTGCAAAACGTGTATTAGGCTAGTATTCCATCTGTCCTTATCCGCATCCGCATATCCACATCCGCAAAAAAATGGTACAAGTTGAAATGCACTGCGCTTATTCCATTCATCCCCGTCCGCATATCCGCACGTGCAATAGGCGTCCCCAAAAGAACGCTCAAGTGAGCGTTGTTATGCGGATGCGGACAAGATGCGGACAGCATTTAGCTCGATGAGGGAAAGCTGTCATCTCAACAATCGACTGAAAAACTTATTTTATTCGTGAAAAATTATCCCCAATTATACAATAAGTACTGCATATCGGGACTCTATTTTCACTTCAAATAATTTAAATAATCTGTTTGTGAAACGAATAATGTGATTTCGATTTTGCAAATGAAAATGTAAGTTTGTTCAGAATACGGGAAGTTTGATTGTTTTCAAATCAGGATTTGTGAAAAGTTAAAGTGACATATTGTCCTTGTTCGTTAAATTTCTCAAGTACATTGAAAAAAGAAAGATACGTTTGACGTTTGCTGATAAATGGAATATAGCGTCCGTATTATGATTTTACGGATAGAGATTTGGATACGGATGCGGATAGATGGAATACTAGCCTTACCAACATAGCATTTAAATTACCTCATAAACTAATTAGCCTGCGTGGTGCAGTGGTAGAGAGTGAGCTGTAACAATGCATCAATTTGGCACTTATTTGTATTTTAATTATATCTTTCCTTGTTATCATGATTATTATAACCCCATTACCATTGGTAATGGGGGCTATATAGGAGTCACTTTGTCGGTCTGTCGGTCGGTCTGTCTGTCGGTCCGTCTGTCTGTCCCAAAATTTCATCCGATCTTCACCAAACTTGGTCAGAAGTTGTATCTAGATGATGTCTAGGTCAAGTTTGAATATGGGTCATGCCGGGTCAAAAACTAGGTCACGGAGTCACTTAGTGCGTTTTAAACCGAAAGTTTGTCCGGACCATAACTATGTCATTTATCGTTAGATTTTAAAATCATTTGGTACATTTGTTCACCATCATTGGACGGTGTGTCGCGCGAAAGAATTACGTCAATATCTCCAAGGTCAAGGTCACACTTTGAGGTCAAAGGTCAAAAATGGCCATAAATGAGCTTGTCCGGGCCATAACTATGTCGTTCATCAAGGGATTTTGAAATCATTTGGCACATATGTTCACCATCATTGGACGGTGTGTCGCGCGAAAGAATTACGTCAATATCTCCAAGGTCAAGGTCACACTTTGAGGTCAAAGGTCAAAAATGGCCATAAATGAGCTTGTCCGGGCCATAACTATGTCGTTCATCAAGGGATTTTGAAATCATTTGGCACATATGTTCACCATCATTGGACGGTGTGTCGCGCGAAAGAATTACGTCAATATCTCCAAGGTCAAGGTCACACTTTGAGGTCAAAGGTCAAAAATGGCCATAAATGAGCTTGTCCGGGCCATAACTATGTCGTTCATCAAGGGATTTTGAAATCATTTGGCACATATGTTCACCATCATTGGACGGTGTGTCGCGCGAAAGAATTACGTCAATATCTCCAAGGTCAAGGTCACACTTTGAGGTCAAAGGTCAAAAATGGCCATAAATGAGCTTGTCCGGGCCATAACTATGTCGTTCATCAAGGGATTTTGAAATCATTTGGCACATATGTTCACCATCATTGGACGGTGTGTCGCGCGAAAGAATTACGTCAATATCTCCAAGGTCAAGGTCACACTTTGAGGTCAAAGGTCAAAAATGGCCATAAATGAGCTTGTCCGGGCCATAACTATGTCGTTCATCAAGGGATTTTGAAATCATTTGGCACATATGTTCACCATCATTGGACGGTGTGTCGCGCGAAAGAATTACGTCAATATCTCCAAGGTCAAGGTCACACTTTGAGGTCAAAGGTCAAAAATGGCCATAAATGAGCTTGTCCGGGCCATAACTATGTCGTTCATCAAGGGATTTTGAAATCATTTGGCACATATGTTCACCATCATTGGACGGTGTGTCGCGCGAAAGAATTACGTCAATATCTCCAAGGTCAAGGTCACACTTTGAGGTCAAAGGTCAAAAATGGCCATAAATGAGCTTGTCCGGGCCATAACTATGTCGTTCATCAAGGGATTTTGAAATCATTTGGCACATATGTTCACCATCATTGGACGGTGTGTCGCGCGAAAGAATTACGTCAATATCTCCAAGGTCAAGGTCACACTTTGAGGTCAAAGGTCAAAAATGGCCATAAATGAGCTTGTCCGGGCCATAACTATGTCGTTCATCAAGGGATTTTGAAATCATTTGGCACATATGTTCACCATCATTGGACGGTGTGTCGCGCGAAAGAATTACGTCAATATCTCCAAGGTCAAGGTCACACTTTGAGGTCAAAGGTCAAAAATGGCCATAAATGAGCTTGTCCGGGCCATAACTATGTCGTTCATCAAGGGATTTTGAAATCATTTGGCACATATGTTCACCATCATTGGACGGTGTGTCGCGCGAAAGAATTACGTCAATATCTCCAAGGTCAAGGTCACACTTTGAGGTCAAAGGTCAAAAATGGCCATAAATGAGCTTGTCCGGGCCATAACTATGTCGTTCATCAAGGGATTTTGAAATCATTTGGCACATATGTTCACCATCATTGGACGGTGTGTCGCGCGAAAGAATTACGTCAATATCTCCAAGGTCAAGGTCACACTTTGAGGTCAAAGGTCAAAAATGGCCATAAATGAGCTTGTCCGGGCCATAACTATGTCGTTCATCAAGGGATTTTGAAATCATTTGGCACATATGTTCACCATCATTGGACGGTGTGTCGCGCGAAAGAATTACGTCAATATCTCCAAGGTAAAGGTCACTTTTTGAGTTCAAAGGTCAAAAATGGCCATAAATGAGCTTGTCCGGGCCATAACTATGTCTTCATTGTGAGATTTTAAAATCATTTGGCACATTTGTTCACCATCATTGGACGGTGTGTCGCGCAAAATAAATGCGTCGATATCTCCAAGGTAAAGGTCACTTTTTGAGTTCAAAGGTCAAAAATGGCCATAAATGAGCTTGTCCGGGCCATGACTATGTTGTTCATTGTGAGATTTTAAAATCATTTGGCACATTTGTTCAGCATCATTGAACGGTGTGTCGCGCCAAAGAATTACGTCGATATCTCCAAGGTCAAGGTCACATTTTAAGTTCAAAGGTAAAAAATGGCCATTAATTATTTAAGCTTATCCGGGCCATTGCTATGTCATTCATTGTTAAATTTTAAAATTACTCTGTACATTAATTTTGTTCACAGTCATTGGATGGCATGTCATGTGAAAGAATTCAAGAGTTTTAAGGTCAAAATGGCCATAAATGATAATGGCATAGTAATTCTAAAAAATTGCCATAAATTAACTTGTTTTGTTTTGTGAGACAGCATGCAAAATATTCTGTGTCAATGCAGCATGTGGGGGTATACGTCACGTCTGTTACAAAGCTCTAGTTTAAACCTATTCCAATTATAGCAGTTTTGTTAGTAAAAATTAATGCATAAACTTCCATTTGTCAAAAATATTGCAAATCTGTGAACAAGTCCCTTTTAATATTTATTTTTTTCTTAAGGCTTGATTATGCCAATAAAGCATGCTTAAGCTATCATATTTTCACTACATGTTTGACATCCTCATGCATTTGTGATGAAGAAAAATAACCCATAAAAAAACACTGTCTTCTTTATGTAGTTGTGCATCAATGAGTCAACAGCGTTTTGAGATTAATGTTGTCAATGTTGTCATGAAGAGGTATTGCTAAGTTTCTAGTTTCATTTTTAATGGGAGGACTGCATATATGCTGAAATGTATCATGATTTAACTTGTCAGATTGTGTAAGTAAGTTGTCTCTTAATTGCATTTATTATGTTATCGTGACCAGCAGGTTATCTTTCATAACACTTTAGGTACGTATTCATACATGGCTCATCAAGTTGATAAATCTTTGAGTGGGTATAAATACCTACATATAAGTACATGCAAATCGATTGTTTACACTATTATGAATAAGGAAGTGAATACAATACTTTTCTACAGTTGGTAAAAGTAAGGAGCTTCATCAAAAGTTGTAGATAAAGAAATATTAGATTATTGAGAATATTAAAAAAGAACATCTTCTGACTGAATGTGACAGACATGCCTTATGACTGAATCAGGTACAGTGAACATGTTTTGTGACTGAATGATGTAGACATGTTTTGTGACTGAATGATATAGACATGTTTTGTGACTGAATGAAAAAGACATGTTTTGTGACTGAATTATATAGACATGTTTTGTGATGGAATGGAGCTGACATGTGTTGTGACCGAATGAGATTTACATGCCTTGTGACTGAATGAGGTAGACATGTCTCATGATTGAATGAGGTAGACATGTCTTGTGACTGAATGAGACAGACATGGCCTGTGACTGAATGAGGCAGACATGTCATGTGACTGAATGAGGCAGACATGTCTTGTGACTGAATGAGGCAGACATGTCTTGTGACTGAATGAGACAGAAATGTCTTGTGACTGAATGAGGCAGACATGTCTTGTGACTGAATGAGGCAGACATGTCTTGTGACTGAATGAGGCAGACATGTCTTGTGACTGAATGAGACAGACACGTCTTGTGACTGAATGAGACGGACATGTCTTGTGACTGAATGAGACAGACATGTCTTGTGACTGAATGTGACAGACATGTTTTGTGACTGAATGAGGCAGACATTTATTGTGCCCGGATGAGGAAGACATGTCTTGTGCCTGAATGTGGAGAATATGTCTTGTGCCTGAATGAGGAAGACATGTCTTGTGCCTGAATGTGGAGGATATGTCTTGTGCCTGAATGAGGAAGACATGTCTTTTGACTGAATGAGGTTAATAGGCCTCGAACTTTTGTTATTGCAAATGTTTGTCATATATTTATTACACTAAATCCTCGCTAGATAAAATGGAATACATCATCTGAATATCAGTCAATCTCATTATATCTTAATATTGTATCTCTAGATTTTCTCCGTGAGATGCTCATAAGATTTGAATAGCAAACTAGTCTGGATGATGTTCTGATTTATTTTTCATCATTGCCTCTCAACCGTCCCATCCTAGGGATCCTGTTATTGTTTTTTGAATAGTGTTTGCTCATTTACCAGCCAGTGGACAAGTTAATACCAGAAGGATTTCCGCATGTCCTGCTGGCGTTCATAGTCGACTGATGACATCACCAGTATTGATCATGGGCAATCTCCAGTTCTTGCCATGCTCAGGTTATTAATTGAAAAGCCTTTCGCGGATAAAGGCAGGATTCTGTCATCAATCCGTGGGTCTTAGTGGCTTGCCAATTAGAAATCTTCTGCTAACGATTTATTCGTCAAACGACACCGTTTCAGTACTCGCTCAGGAAACGAAAGCCGGATTGTTTCATTGCACTTGCGGATGAGCTTTCCTTCTTCGGGGAAATGGATGATGAAAAGCTTTGAAGTTTATGACGCACGTTTTTCATTGATGCTGAATGGGCTGTGTCACATTTGTCATGATTTGTGACATGCCTGTGGTTTGAAGACAGTTGAATCTTTTGGCAAAAAAATGATTGGATGTTGTGAAAAAATCATTTTCAACATTGTCTGGCTTAAACATCTTTGACACCTCGCCAGCTGGCATAAGGAAATTCACACAATGTTAATCAAGAGCTTGGCTGTACATTAATTGATATACCATCTGTTGGATTGAGGAAGCATGCATTGAAAGAAACATTTAAATAAAATCAATCAGTCCTGCAGTTAAGAATTTGGCATGTTTTTATGCTCCCCCAAATTTTTTTGGGGGGAGCATATAGTCGCCGCTTCGTCTGTCTGTGTGTCTGTGCGTCTGTGCGTCCGTCTGGATTTTTGTCCGGGCTATTTCTCAGCAACTAATGACTGGAATTCAATGAAACTTTATGGGAAGCTTCACTACCAAGAGGAGACGTGCATATTATCAGCAGGTTCTGGTCGGATGATTTTTCACAGAGTTATGGCCCTTTGAAATTTTCCATTAACTGTACATATAGTGCAATTCTTGTCCAGGCTATTTCTCAGCAACTAATGACCAGAATTCAATGAAACTTTATGGGAAGCTTCACTACCAAGAGGAGATGTGCATTTAATCAGCCAGTTCTGGTCATATGATTTTTCACAGAGTTAAGGCCCTTTGAAATTTTCCATTACCTGAACATATAGTGCAATTCTTGTCCGGGCTATTTCTCAGCAACTAATGACCAGAATTCAATGAAACTTTATGGGAAGCTTTACTACCAAGAGGAGATGTGCATATTATAAGCCGGTTCTGGTCAGATGATTTTTCACAGAGTTATGGCCCTTTGAAATTTTCCATTGTACATTTGGTGCAATTCTTGTCCGAGCTATTTCTCAGCAACTTATTACAGAAATTCAATGAAACTTAATGGGAAGCTTCACTACCAACAGGAGATGTGCATATTATCAGCCGGTTATGGTCGGATGATTTTTCACAGAGTTACAGCCCTTTGAAATTTTCCATTGTACATATAGTGCAATTCTTGTCCGAGCTATTTCTCAGCAACTTATTACAGGAATTCAATGAAACTTTATGGGAAGCTTCACTACCAAGAGGAGATGTGCATATTATCAGCCGGTTATGGTCGGATGATTTTTCACAGAGTTATGGCCCTTTGAATTTTTTTTGTCCAATGTTATGCCCCTTAAGACGTTTCCTTTTATCTGAATATATAGTGCAATATTGTGACAAAAAACTTTGGGGAGCATCACCCGTCTCTGAC
>VMBQ01001471.1:92625-139819 GCA_007657795.1 Dreissena rostriformis
TTTTTTTTTTTTTTTTTTTCCATTTTTAAAAGATAATGTAATAAATGACCACACCCCCACATTTTAGCTAAAATTGCCATAACTTTTTGATTTATGATCAGATTTGATTCATACTTTGACAAATAGATGAGCGGTCTGCACCCGCTAGGCGGTGCTCTTGTTTTTTAATGCAGCCAGTGATGGGTCAGAAAACAATGAAGAAGGAATTGTAATTTAGGTTTCACAACCGAATTTTGAAGCAAATTCACATGCAATATTATGTTTTTTTCAGAATATAATTTTTCTTTTTATATGGAATACATCATCAGTGAATCAGTTGCTCTGTCTTTATATTGTATCTCTGGGTTTTCTCCATTAGATGCTCATAAGATTTGAATAGCTAGAAAACTAGTCTGGATAATGTTCTGATTTATTTGTCATCATTGCATTGTGACAATTCTATCCTAGAGATCCTGATATTGTTTTTGAAAAGTGTTTGCTCATTAACAAGCCAGTCCTGATATTGTATTTGAAAAGTGTTTGCTCATTAACAAGCCAGTCCTGATATTGTTTTTGAAAAGTGTTTGTTCATTTACCAGCCAGTGGACCAGTTAATACCAGAAGGATTTCCGCATGTCCTGCTGGCGTTCATAGTCGACTGATGACATCATCAGTATTGATCATGGGCAATCTCCAGTTCTAGCCATGCTCAGGTTATTTATTGAAAGGCCTTACACGGATAAAGGCAGGATTCTGTCATCAATCCGTGGTTCTAAGTGGCTTGCCAATTAGAAAAACTTCTGCTAATGATTTATACGTCAAAGGACACCGTTTAAGTACCTGCTCAGGAAATAGAAGCTGGATTGTTTCATTGCACTTGCGGATGAGCTTTCCTTCCTCTGGAAAATGGATGATGAAAAGCTTTGAAGTTTATGATGCACGTTTTTCATTGATGCTCACATTTTTATCATAAATTGTTTACACTCATCCTCACAAAATAAAACGGAACACATCATCAGAATATCAGTTGGCTTCAATGTCTTTATATTGTATCTCTAGATTTTCTCTATTAGATGCTCATAGGATTTGAATAGAAAACTAGTCTGAATGATGTTCTGATTTATTTGTCATCATTGTATCTTAACTGTGTCTATTGTTTTTTTAAAGTTTTTTCTCATTTACAAGCCAGTCCTGATATTATTTTTTAATAGTGTTTTCTCATTTACAAGCCAGTCTTGATATTATTTTTTAATAGTGTTTGCACATTTACAAGTTTGTCCTGATATTGTTTTTGAATAGTGTTTGCTCATTTACCAGCCAGTGGACAAGTTAATACCAGAAGGATTTCTGCATGTCCTGCTGGTGTTCATAGTCGACTGATGACATCACCAGTATTGATCATGGGCTGCGGTTCATCTCCAGTTCTGGCCATGCTCCCGTTATTAATTGAAAGGCCTTACGCACTATAAAGGCAGGATTCTGTCATCAATCCGTGGGTCTTAGTGGCTTGCCAATTAGAAATCTTCTTCTAACGATTTATTTGTCAAACGACACCGTTTCAGGACTCGCGCAGGAAATTGAAGCCGGATTGTTCCATTGCACTGGCAGATGAGCTTTCCTTCTTCCGGGAAATGGATGATGAAGAGACTTGAAGTTTATGACGCACGTTTTTTCATTTACGCTAAAACTGCGCTGTGTGACATTCATGACATGCCTGACCATAAAACACAGTTGAATTTTTCTGCAAAAAAATTATTTGGTGTGAAAAATTATTTACAACATTTTCTTGCTTAAAAATCCTTGACACCATGCCAGCTGGCATAAGGAAATGCACACAATGTTAAACGTGCAGTTCATCAATTGATATACCATCTATTTTAGGTAGCATGCATTGAAAGGAACATTTAAATAAAATCAATCAGTCCGCCAGATAACAATTTGGCATTTTGATTTGTGTCATGTGGCTAGCAATGGGTCAGAAAACAATAAAAAAAATGAGACGTAATTATCATGTTTCACAACCGAATTTCAAAGCAAATTCCTACGCAGTATTATGGTATTTTCAGAGTTTTAAATATACATGTAATATTAGTATTGCCATGGTTTGTGAGACATTTTCTTTAAATGAATATATTACCAATACACTTTGAAGCTATTAATCACATGGTTAGACTATAAATTGTGTCTCGTTCTGAGAAAACTGGGCATAATGCATGTGCGTAAAGTGTTGTCCCAGATTAGCCTGTGCAGTCTGCACAGGCTAATCAGGGATGACACTTTCCGCCTAAACTGGATTTCCGCTAAGAAGAGACATCATTTAAACGAAAAATTCCATAAAAGCGGAAATTGTTGTCCCTGATTAGCCTGCACAGGCTAATCTGGGATGACAATATACGCACAACCATTATGCCAAGTTTTCTCAGAACATGACACAATAAATTATGGGCATGTGTGTCACATGGTGTATCATATCCCTCCAGCTTACAGGGTATGATGGCCCCCATGATAGCAAAATATTGATTTATTAGTAAAAAATGAAGTTAAACATTAAAAGTACAAAATTATATTGTCTGAATCATTAGATAGTGAAATATTTATTCATGAATACAAAATTAAAGTACAGATAACATTGTATGAATCAGATAGGAATAAAAAAGCTTCAAGCTACATGTATAGGGCAAAGTTAAATATGTTTTACCTTGTCTTATGTAGCATTGCTTATAGTAACAATTGTAATGTGCATGTATTTGCAGATATTTAACTGAGATAAATCATGTTTATCATACATAACGCATCAACAGAACCATATATTTCAGCAAATTAACTACAGCAAATATATCTATACTTCTCTAGAAATGGTATATAAATATACTAGTTCAACTTATTCAATGTCATATTATAAACCACTCTGATATATTAGGTAATAACTTACATTATTTTAATTATATGTTGTAAAAACTACATAGCCTGCAGTATAGATGTAAAGAGATTATTGCGTGTATACATGTAGGTTTTGACATTGATACATGTACACATTTTCATATGGGCTATAGCTCTTTATTATTGGAGTCTTACTTCTTACACATTTTTTGTTCAAACCATTTGAAATATCAATGTATAATTGCGTAGCTGAAAACACAATTTGTTTACTCTGCATTGTCACCTGATATGTAGTTACAAAAGAAAATCAGGAAGCTAATATTAGCAATGTAATCAGTTTGTTACTTTAAAGTGTCTAATTTTCTGAAAGCAGATATTTAAGTTAGAAACCTTTCAAATAACATAATTAAAGTTTTCAAATGAAGATGTATTACCACACTGATTGCATGTTGTTGGCATTTCAATGTTACTTGTGTAATTTTAGAAGAATACTCACTAACACACACACGCACGCACGCACGCACGCATGCACGCACGCACGCACACACACACACACACACACACACACACCAAACAAACAGTAGTTAAACTGTAATTGACCTTTCAAATAGATGGAATAAACAATTCATAGATTTTTGTTCTACTCACATTTTGCATTGAAAATTTGTTGAGCATTATAATTAATTTATTAAGTTTGGTGTGAGTTTTATGTGCCCCGCCACAAAGTAAAATGTCCCTACTGTTTTCATTAAATTTTCCAATTTTGACATGAAAAATAACAACATGTACAGGAACTGTATGCAAAACTATGACAATGACAAACAGACGACAACATATTTTATATCACATAAAAATTAAATAATAGTGAATTGTGGGTTAGGGAGAGAACTATTTAAACTCTTATTTTGTTTAAGGACTGTTTAGGAGTGTGCTGTGTTTTTTTTATATGTATGTTCCATATATGAATTATAAGACAGCAGATTCTAAAAAAATGTATGCAAAATCAATATTAATGATTATTTCCTCTAATCCATTCATCAATAAAGTAATTGGACTAAAACTCATTTTATAAGATATTGATATGAAACTTTTGATGAATGAAGACCGAAGTGTGTACGTGATTATCTAATTAAAAAAGTGCCTCATTCTGTCTCTATGTGCCCAGTTATGCTTTTAATGTGTGTATGCGTTGAGATTGATGGGAATTATTAAAACATTTGGTATGTATCATCACCACTGCTTAAAATTGGACATTTAAATAAGACAATTGTATAACGGTTACGATTTTTAACAATTAAACAAAGAATTATATTATGATTATGTATTTTCTATTTAAATTATGTTGTTGTTTTTTTTGCTGAAAATATGAGGTTGCATGCAGTGTTGATTGCGATTCCTTTTGGGGCTCCAATTTGTTCCAAGTAAGGATTCCAAGGGATCCTGTTTTATAATCATTATGAGACCCCTGATAATGTAATCTGGTTAACTATTAATGATTCATCTATCACTAAAAAATACAACTCACAGAAGTCTAGTGTATACATGAAAAGTTCCTTGGTGTAAATGCCCACGAGTGTCAGCCAGACTTCAACAGTTCTTTGGTGTGAATGACAAGGGGTATCAGTCAGACTTCAAAAGTCCTTTGCTATGAATGCCCAGAGATTTCAGTCAGACTTCAAAATACCTTTGTGTGAATGACCAGGGGTATCAGTCAGACTTCAAAAGTCCTTTGGTGTAAATGCCCAGGTGTGTCAGTCAGACTTCAAGAGTCCTTTGGTGTGAATGCCCAGGTATGTCAGTAAGACTTCAAGAGTCCTTTGGTGTGAATGTTCAAGTGTGTCAGTCAGACTTCAAGAGTCCTTTGGTGTGAATGTTGAGGTGTGTCAGCCAGACTTCAAAAGTCCTTTTGTGTGAATGCCCAGAGATATTAGCCAGACTTCAAAAGTCCTTTGGTGTGAATGCCCAGAGATATTGGTCAGACTTCAAAAGTCCTTTGGGGCCAATTTCTAGTTGGTTTAAGCTGTAGCATGATTATTTTGTGATTATTTAAAAAGACATCAATCAATTAAACTGTCCATGAAGAATACATGACTGTCAATACAGCATTATTATGCCCCCCTTCGAAGAAGAGGGGGTATAATGTGTTGCTGGATGTCGGTCGGTCAGTGTGTCTGTCGGTCTGTTTGTCTGTCGGTAGACCAGTTCGTTTCCGATCAATTAATTATGAACGATTGGCTTGATACTTCACATGTGCATTGGCCTTGGACAGTAGATGACCCCTATTGAAATTGGGGTCACTAGGTCAAAGGTCAAGGTAACAATAAGTGTGAAAATCGTTTTCAATCAATAACTCTCGTCAACTAATTGACTGATTGACTTGATACTTCACATGTGCATTGGCCTTGGACAGGAGATGAACCCTATTGAAATTGGGGTCACTAGGTCAGAGGTCAAGGTCACTGTATAAGTGTAAAAATCAAGGCCCTGTTTCGCCGTGGCGTAGTGGATATGGTGTCCACCTAGCGATCGGGAGATCATGGGTTCGAACCCCACTGGGAGCGTTACTTTGATCTCCCCCAAAGACACCAAGTACTGGTTCTAGTCCCAGGAAACGGACTCGAGAGCGTTTATATAAGCCTACGGCTTTCGATGCAATCGAGCTAAAATAAATAGGTTTAAACTAAGGCCCTGTTTTGGGGGCATATGGTTTCGACTGCGGCACTCTTGTTGAATTGGAAACTCTTTGGTGGGTATTATTTAAAAAAAAAACAACAACAAAATTGAGATTGGGAATNCCTCTTCTTCCAAAGAGGGGGTATATTGTTCTGCTTGTTGGTCGGTCTGTCCGTAGACCTTTTCGTTAAGTCCATAATTTTGAACGGATTGACCAATTGGCTTGATACTTCGCATGCGCATTGGTCTTTTCCAGTAGATGACCCATATCACTATTTATAATACTATACTATTCTCAACCCATTTACTATAACAGAAGTGCTTAATTCTGTGTCAACTAAATCTGTATTTAAGTGGCTAAGTCACACTAACATGACAAGATTAACTCTTATGGTCAGTTTGTGCTCATATGTGTCTCGTTCTGAGAAAACTTGGCATAATGCATGTGCGTAAAGTGTCGTCCCAGATAAGCCTGTGCAGTCCGCTTTTTTTGTAATTTTTCGTTTAAATGATGTCTCTTCTTAGCGAAAATCCAGTTTAGGCGAAAAGTGTCGTCCCTGATTAGCCTGTGCGGACTGCGCAGGCTAAACTGGGATGACAATTTTACGCACAAGCATTATGCCCAGTTTTCTCAAAACACGACACAAATAATGGTCTGGCGATGTTCTCTGACCAAGAAATTAAGGAATGTACGTCATTTGCCTTTCTGTACTGAAACTGGATAAGCATCACTTTCAGTTAAACATCAGTGCTAAAATGTCTCGATGAGAACAATATCATACAAATGAACTGACTGAAGCAAATTAATTTTAATCAATGCGTATTAGGTTCCAAAATGCTTATTTTTTCGTCTCCATGGAAACTGGGCTTTATCTTTATAATTAACTGATGCTCAGCAGCTTTGTTGTAACAATTTAAGTTACACATAATATTTTCAAAACACAACTCCATATTGCTATTTTAAGACTCAATTAATGTTTGTGTATGGTAGAATGTAATATAATACATTTAAGTAATGTTTTTGTATGGCAGAATGTAATATAATACATTTAAGGCAAAGTGCTTTTAAGTAATGCTCGATGAAATTTAATCCAATTATTGACTTGTGGCACAGGTCGTGCTCAGACAATATAACTTAAAATAATTTTAATGAGTTTTATTGGTTTTTATCCCCAGTTAAATGCTTTATTACTCCACAAGATCATGCTTCCCCAAGGTATTGATGGGGGTTTCTAGTTATTAATGACTTCCTGCATTATGAAAGTTGAGACTTGAATAACTCTGGGCATTTAAAGCAGTAAATCCACAATAGACTGGTCTCTTTCAGATCTTCTTTTCAAAATAAGAATTTTGTTATTTTTAGCTCACCTGATTGCTCAGGTGAGCTTTTGGGATCGGTCTTTGTCCGTCGTCTGTCCGTCCGTCTGTCCGTTAATATTTGTTTGTAAACACTGTAGACGCCACATTTCTTGTCTGATCTTCATGAAACTTGGTCAGAAGATTTGTAACAATGATACCTCGATCGAGTTCGAAAGTGGGTCATGCTGGGACAAAAACTAGGTCACTAGGTCAAAAAAAAGAAAAACCTTGTAAACACTGTAGAAGTCACATTTCATGTCCAATCTTCATGTAACTTTGTCAAAATGTTTGTCTTAATGATATGTTGGTTGAGTTTAAAAGTGGTTCCATTCCGTTGAAAAACATGGCCGCCAGTGGGCGGGGCAGTTTTCCTTATTTGGCTTGAGAGAAACCTTGTAAACACTCTAAAGGCAACATTTCTTGTCCGATCTTCATGTTACTTGGTCAGAAGATTTGTCCCAATGATACCTCGATCAAGTTCGAAACTGGGTCATGCTGGGTAAAAAACTAGGTCACTAGGTAAAAAAAAAAGAAAAACCTTGTAAACACTGAAGAAGTCACATTTCATGCCCAATCTTCATGTAACTTTGTCAAAATGTTCGTCTTAATACTATGTTGGTTGAGTTCAAAAGTGGTTCCGGTCCGTTGAAAAACATGGACCAGGTCAAAGCTTGAAAAACCTTGTTTATCTTTAACCACAAAGCACGCAGCTTTGATATTTGATATGTGACAAAGATTGTTCAAATCATGCCACTGGGCAAGCTTATTTCACAGGTGAGCGATCTAGGGCCATCTTGGCCCTCTTGTTTTATTTCATTAATCAGCAAAGATTGCTTGATTCTGTTTCATTACATAAGAATCTTTTATTTGTTGGTTTGATAAGGGTTCTTCTAAAAAAGCAATAGAATTGTAAAAATGAATGTCGGAAACTGGTTCAACACATGACAAAACTGTGAGCAAATCCCTTTAAGTTTCATGCGAGAAACAAAGTTTCTTTTTTTTATCATGAGGATTTTCTAAGAACTCATTTTTCTATTATAGGATTGCATGTCAGCTTCTTATCAGAGTTGAGTACTTGTTCAATATCCCTATAGTAACTAATTAATACAGAAACTGATAGATTTTCCTGGTTGAGAAAGAGCACTCTCGGATAAAATCATAGAGACAATGGCAGCTTATTGGGTACTTGATGCTGCATCACAGATGTATTTCCATAAATGATCAAGGCAGGTAAAGAGGCTGTTGTGTGCCGAAAAAACATCCCCTGCGAAAAAGGGTTAACTAACTAAATTTTCAAAATTCACTTAAAATACCAGTACATTGACTATAAAAATTGTTCATAAGCTCTGAACATTGTTCATCGTCTCCAAAAATGGTTTGTGATCGTCTTGTTCCATTTCATGAACTGTTCATAAATGTGTTGTGCATGAACTAAAAAGTTCGTTAAAGTGCATGTGGTGTTGTGAAGTTGAGCATTTTGTGATGAAATCTGACGGATATATTTTAATCATGAGTAGAAATAGAGTTGTTTGGATTGTTATTTTACCGGAATATACAAAGGTTTTTATTGTTATTATGTAAATTCATGTAGGGTTTTAACATAATGATTATTGAGAACATATTGTTTTAAATTTGAGTTATTATTCAAATTAATTTTTGATCTTCTAAATTGCAACAAAAACCTGTTTTCTTCACTTTTGTATTCACAGTTTCGTATCCAGTAGCGATGATAATAAGTCAATAGGCACTGTGAGTGAGACAAATTGTCACTGTCTCCAGATATATTTCGCCTCAATAGCCATTTTCACAGTTTGTTTTGATAAATGGACTTCATCTTTTTGGTGTTACTCAAAACAACAATATATAATTGTATATTGACGTCAAAAAGCAAATAAACAGGAAATCCTGTTTATTTACTTTTGACGTCTGTATACAATTGTTTTGTTGAGTAACATAAAGAAAATATAGGATTTCTCTGTGTCTATTCAAATTTTAAAGTGATATCCAGGAATAAAAGGATATGAACTGTTGTCACTTTATTTTATTTTTTCAAGGTAGTATTGATTAGAAATTAATTGTTGACAATTTTATTTACATATATTGAAGTAAATTTGTTAGTGTTTTAGTATTAATCAGTTTTTAAATACCAATTAACAATGTTACAATATTATTCTATCAATTGATTTGATATTTTCAATAGAGACACTAAGCTAATTATTTAAACATTTGTATAAAGCAAATTAATGACAAACACATGTTTTTTCTAAAATATAATCGGTGCACATAATATTCGGAATTTATATCTTATATACTGTGGGGCATTATATAGAATAATCCAACATGCTGAATCTCATGACAGTATTTTAGAGAAATGCTGTCATCAATGTAAAATTTCTTCAAGTCTGTGAACAACTTTTTGAATTTATTGTAAAATTATATATTTTGGGCGTTAAAAAGCATGTGATAAAACAGGTAAAAAAAAAAACTTCATTCCTTACCATATTTTACTAAACTTGTAAATGGAATTGATTTGTAAGATCAGTTACTCCAGTACTATTTTTTGCTAAAAATTACCACCGAAATTAGAAATCGGATCGTTTCCAAGTGGCAATCATTGATGTTTTTCACTATAATGAGACCTGAACATTTCCTTAGTAAAAACTGCATGGCCACTAAAATGAATATTACCAAAACATTCTCATAAACTTGATTATTTTAAGGAGAAACTTCAGTACAATTATTATTCAATTACAGTTTAATATTGTATTTTACTGATTAAATATTGGAATAATGTTATATTAGAATATTTCATTTTTATGCCCCCGGTAGGGTGGCAAATAGCAGTTGAACTGTTAGTCCGTCTGTCTGTCCGTCCGAAAACTTTAACATTGGCCATAACTTTTGCAATATTGAAGATAATGCAGCAACTTGATATTTGGCATGCATGTGTACATCATGGAGCTGCACATTTTGAGAGCTGAAAGGTCAAGGTCAAGGTCATCTTTCAAGGTCAAAGGTCAAAAAACAAATTCCAATGGAAGTAACAAGCAATAAAGGGAGATAATTTCTCTTTATCATTTGGCAGGTACAGATCATTTTCACAAGGGAAGTAATAATTTTCAAAGGGATATAATCAGACAATATTTTTTTTAATTCAAAGCAGCGCAGTAGGGGGCATTGTGTTTCTGACATTAATACATCTCTTGTTCTCAATGGCCTTGTGTTTGAGGCTATGTTTTTCAATTCAAAAGCCACAGGTTGTTAAATGCATCACTGTCATAACATAATTTCTGAATTCGTTCCAATTAAAATATGGTGTAAAGTGACAACTGTTGTCAGATGTTAGATGTTATATGATATAGGTTATTTCCCAACGATGGTAAACACGGAAACAATCTGAAAAACACATAAATCTTGTCGATCTCAGCAAAAGAAAAGTTTTGAGTTTGACAAAACTTGAAAGGACCCATTAAATCAGGGGAAAAAAGGGGGATTTTTATTTTCCATATTTTATCCAAATTTATAAGAAAGAAACCTTAATGACCTGATAAGTTTTTGATATATGACAGTTAATTCACAGTAATAAAAGTGGCTTTAACCCTTTGCATGCTGGGAAATTTGTCGTCTGCTAAAATGTTGTCTGCTAAATTTCTGAAATTAGCATTTTCTTCGATTTTTTTTCAAAGAATACTATCAGAATAGCAAACAGTTTGGATCCTGATGAGACGCCACGTTCTGTGGCGTCTCATCTGGATCCAAACTGTTTGCAAAGGCCTTCAAAATCCGGTTCCANGCAAAAACAGAACAGTTCAGTTCATTGTTCATTTAACTAGCAAGTAAGCGAAATGATAGTGACACTAAAATGTATATAAACATTTATTGTTCAATAGCAGCTTGATGATGCCAGGCCAGTCTCAATTAAATGTACATTGATCTTTTAAAATGTGACCCGTATGCACACAGTAGCTAATGCAAAGGTCAATGGAGTTAAAAGGTTAGTTTGTTATTATATATTTTTCATTGTAAGAAAAAAAACTAATTGAAGATGATGATTTTTGGAAAAAAACTAATTGCGAAAAAAATCTTGTAGTGAAAACTAATTGACCCGAAACCTTATCTGGAGCTCTGCCTAAGTTAAGACAAAGCCTGCATATTTCTTATACAAAAAAAAACACTGTGATTCATAGTTCCTTTTGTTGTGTAAGAGATAATTATCATGTCGATGGGGTCATTTGCCAATAATTCATCATGCTAGAGATTCACCTATTTATGCCTAGCGTCTAGAAAAAAGGCCTTGGCAAACAGCGAAGATCCAGATGAGACGCCGCATGATGCGGCGTCTCATCAGGGTCTGCACTGTTTGCTTAAAAGAATTTCTGTAAGAAATATTCTTAATATAGAAATAAGTATACTAGACATCCCTAATTTTGGAAATAAATTGATCCAATTTTGAAGGATGGGAGAGTCCACTAGGCATAAATGGGTTAATTAAAGTTCAGTAGACTTCTCCAGGAAGATAATAAGTAACTTGTGTATCAGGAAGTTAGTACTTGGACCTGCTTTACCCTTCATTGATTTTGTCATTTCAGCAGAATCCTGTTTTCATAATTTGTCTTTTACATAATTTTATTTTCGATATTCGTTATACGTACAGAAAAGACTCCATTAGTGTATTAGCGTTTGCACATTACATAAATTTACCCCATTGGTGCAAAAAGGTACCATGTGTCATTTAAATTAAATTGCACATGGTACCTTTTTGCACCAATGTGGCGAATTATACTTTTTATGCCCCCTTCTTCATAGAAGAGGGGGTATATTGTTTTTGGCCTGTCTGTCTGTCATTGTGTGTGTCTGTCTTTCTGTGTTTCTGTCTTTCTGTGTGTCTGTCCCAAAACTTTAACCTAGGTTAAAGTTTGGTCATAACTTTTGCAATATTGATCATAGCAACTTCATATTTGGCATGCATGTGTATCTCATGGAGCTGCACATTTTGAGTGGTGAAAGGTCAAGGTCATCCTTCAAGGTCAAAGGTAAAAAAAAAAAATCAAAGCGGCGCAGTAGGGGACATTGTGTTTCTGACAAACACATCTCTTGTTGCAAGATAAAGTGATTTTTCCTGCCTTATTATTTAATTAAGACATTAACAGTTCAGCACATGCAAAGGTCACATTTCCTTCATGATGAATTTGATTGAGGCTTTAAATTAATAATCATTCCCGTCCATCAAACATAATAGGATTTGCCAATAACTTGGTCGGTTTGAAGACTATAGTTTCATTTCCTTCTTGAATTGGACACTGTTGTCATCTGATTTTAACGAAACTTCACAATAATGTTAGTGTCTATATCTTGGTGGGTCTAGTCCAATGATTAGACAACTCAACTCAGTAACTGCATGTTGAGTTATGACTTTTTCTGCCCCCAAAGGTGCATATAGTGATCGCACTCTCCTTCTGTCCATCCGTCTGTCTGTCTGTCTGAAATTCCATCACACTTTGCGTTTAGGTTTCGAAAAATGTGGAAAAACACTGCGTTTAGGTTTACACAAATGTGGAAAAAGGGGGCATATGTCATCTTATGGTGACAGGCCTTGTTAATATTATTTGAACTCTGACCTTTTTAATAATGGTTTTATCAAACTTGATATTTTTAAGATTTGTTTTTAACTAGAGAGGGCATTACTGTCTTACCAAGTTATCTAAAGCCCTGTTTTAGCCCTTTGAGTGCTGGAACCGGATTTGAAGGCTTTTGCAAACAGTTTGGATCCAGATGAGACGCCACAGAACGTGGCGTCTCATCAGGATCCAAACTGTTTGCTATCCTGATAGTGGTCTTAGAAAAAAAATCGAAGAAAATGCTAATTTTAGAAATTCAGCAGACGACATTTTAGCAGACAACAAATTTCCCAGCATGCAAAGGGTTAGTGGTGAATGATCTAGGACCAGTAGGTAAATGTTGCTGCTAAAATAAAACAGGATGACAAGCTGGACATCTATATTAGTCTAGTGATATTTTCTAATAATCTGCTAAATCCAGAGAATGTCATGGTACAACGCATACTTCTAATTCAGTTTTTTATTCATAGTCAATTTGTCGATGAATATTTGCAAAAAGATATATATATTTTTTTAATCTCAATTTTTGGGGATTTTCTGTCCAGAGGGGTAACCAGGGGAACCAAAAGGGAGCAGGGCACAGCACTCTGCTATTATGCTCTACATGCATCTGCAGATCTTTCCCTCGTTTTAGATAGAAATAATTGGCAACACAATATATTTTGTCCCACAGGTATGAAGTTGCTACGGCGTAGATGACCGCTAGGGAATGGCGACGGGTGCCTGGTCCCATCGTGAGTACCACCTCGGCGTCTGTGAGAGTGACGAGGAGGAAGAACCGCCGAGAAGCCCGGTCCCTGGACATCATCTGAGTATACGCAAGCAGACATCATATAGGTAGGAACAGTGCGGGATTAAGTACCTCGGAGGCCCATAGGCGATGAAACTAGGCCTAGTGCCTACTGGAACCCCAGTGCCCAGTCGATTTCACTCGTTTAACAAGACAGCAATGAAAGATTTTTGTTTACTTACTTCGTCTAATCATAACGGTATTATAATGATATTTTAAACCTATAAAAGGACATTGTCACATTTTATGTCTTGCTTAAAAAATCTTTCATTGCTGTCTTGTTAGGCCCCTAAATGTCGCGGGGCCCATAGGCAGTTGCCTACTCTGCTTAACCCTTTGAGCGCTGGAACCGGATTTTGAAGGCCTTTGCAAACAGTTTGGATCCAGATGAGACGCCACAGAAAGTGGCGTCTCATCAGGATCCAAACTGTTTGCTATTCTGATAGTATTCTTGGAAAAAAAAATCAAAGAAAATGCTAATTTTAGAAATTTAGCAGACAACATTTTAGCAGACGACAAATTTCCCAGCATGCAAAGGGCTAATGGGTAACCTGGGACTGGATAGGAATGATATCTGAGTATATACAAGAAGACGTACTATAGATAGGCATGTGTTGAGTATGATAGGGGAAATAGATGTCAGTATATAGCAGTGATCAAATTGAGCACAGGTCCGTAAGTTCTGCACTGGTAAATTCTGACCTGGGCTTATAATTCTGACCTGGGCTTATTCAGATTCTAGGTTTTATGTATGAAATGTGTAATAATTTCTTGGTCTAAAGTGAATAATATAACTTATATGAGAATACACAAGCAGACCTTCTTTAGGTATATGCATGTCATCAATGATCTGAGTAAACATAAGTAGACGGCATATAGGTATAGGCATGTCATCTGAGTATTTGCAAGCAGACGTCATATTGGTAAACATAACTCTCATCACGGTCGATGTCAACGTCATTGTCCCTTATGTCAAGTATGATCTCCAAAGCGATAGGAAATAAAATGTAATAGCGTTCGTGATTATCTTATAAAATTTAAATGATCACACACTTGACTTAATCAAGTACCGGTAATCACAATGTCAGTGTCAAACTATCAATAGTACCTTTGTAGAAGAGTGATACTTTTCTGCCTCCAAATCAACGGTCTTTGTATCACAAACTACTATCGTAATACTACCAGAGGCTATAGGTCGATAATGAATACATTGTACTGAATACCAGTATTGTTTTAACTATGACGTTTTCATAAAGATCAAAGTTAATAGTATGAAATGGAGAGAATATATAAAGCAATGAGAAGTATTGGACTGCTACACCCATACTGTGCCATTTAAAACTATAATATTTGTACTAATAAAACGAGGTGAAACAAGTACCTAATTAGCATGTCTATAAATGTATACTAGAAAATACTATTGTTTTTAAACCGTACAATTATTAACGTAGATATTTCTGGAATGGGAGAAATGTCAAGATTTATGAAACCATGACGTTTTCATCAAGAGCAAAGTTTACAGTATGAAATGGAGAAAATATGCAAAGCAATAAGTATATGACTGCTATGGCCATACTGTGCCATTTTTAACTATAAATGCTGGTACTAATAAAACGAGGTTAAACAAGTACCTTATAAGCATGTCTATAAATGCATACTAGAAAATACTTTTGTTTTTAAACCTATTAACGTAGATATTTCTGGAGCGGGAGAAATGTCAGTATTGTTTTACCCATGACATTTTCATGCAGATCAAAGTTTACAGTTTCTAATGGAGAAAATATATAAAGCAATCATAAGTATAGGACTGCTACGCCCATACTGTGCCATTCTATAATACCTGTACTAATAAAACAAGGTTAAACAAGTACTTAATTAGCATGTCTATAAATGCATACTTGAGAACATTATTTATTTTATGCCCCTGGTAGGTCACAGCATATAACAGTCTGACTGTCCGTCTGTACGGAATTTTGTTTGCTTGCGTTTTTTTTCACTTAACGCTTTGAGATATTCACCTGATTTTTGGTATGTTAGTGTACCTGCATTAGATCATGTTTGAGTTTTGTTCCAGTCCATTAATTTTTTTGCAAGTTAGGTGCCTTGGACTTTCTGTACAACAACAGTTTTCCGGACTTTTTTGCTAAATGCTTGCAGATATTTACCTGATTTTTGGTGTGTGAGTCTATATACATGACTTACAGATCAAGTTTAATTTTGTTCACGTCCATGAATTTTACAGTCACACATTTATACCCCAATTACCAATAGTAATGGGGGCTATATAAGAGTCACTTTGTCGGTCTGTCTGTCGGTCTGTCTGTCCCGAAATTTCATCCGATCTTCACCAAACTTGGTCAGAAGTTTTATTTAGATGATGTCTAGGTCAAGTTTAAAAATGGGTCAGCCGGGTCAAAAACTAGGTCACTAGGTCACTTAGTGCGTTTTTAACCTTAAGTTTGTGCGGACCATAACTATGTCATTTATTGTGAGATTTTAAAACCATTTGGTCCATTTGTTCAACATCATTTGACGGTGTGTCACCCCAAAAGAATTACGTCGATATCTCAAAGGTCAAGGTCACACTTTGAGTTCAAGGTCAAATGCTTGTCCGGGCCCTAACTATGTCGTTCATTGTTAGATTTTAAAATCATTTGGCACATTTGTTCACCATCATTGGACGGTGTGTCGCGCAAAAGAATGACGTTGATATCTCCAAGGTCAAGGTCACACTTTGAGTTCAAAGGTCAAAAATGGCCATACATGAGCTTGTCCGTGCCATAACTATGTCGTTCATTGTGAGATTTGAAAATCATTTGGCACATTTGTTCACCATCATTGAACGGTGTGTCACGTGAAAGAATAACATCAATATGTCCAAGGTCATCTGTGCATCTGTGACAAAGCTCTAGTTGCACGTTTTCACATATTTTAAAACGAGGAAATATTTCTTTAAATAATCTTGGAACTGCAAATGTTTGGGCCAACAATTTGATTAGGGAATCGACTATGGTATGAACATGTACCTTGCGGATTTTGGGAGTGATTGAGTAAATGGAATGATATCTAATTAGAAAAAGGTCGAGAATGTAAATAGGAAACAAAAGACAGTTGGTTGTCTGGAAAATGAAGCATAAAACTCCCATTTACAGATCGTTCACCGAGCTCAGTTACTGGAATTAGTTCAGAGAACTAATTCTGCTATAGACAATCCTGGGCTAATGAGCTTAAAAACACTAATTAGATTATAAGCAGCCAAATGTGTTGCCATAGGTATTTCTGTTGCATTTCTCACTTCTTTGTGGGAGTGTTATGACAAAATGACACGCACGCTAATGTAATTGAGTCTGCCAGATGATTAGCTAAATCGTGTTAGCGTGAAACACCAGTGTCTAATATAGCACATTTTTAACCTTTTAGCGCTGGAACCGGATTTTGAAGGCCTTTGCAAACAGTTTGGATCCAGATGAGACGCCACAGAACGTGGCGTCTCATCAGGATCCAAACTGTTTGCTATTCTGATAGTATTCTTTGAAAAAAAGTGAAGAAAATGATGATTTAAGAAATTCAGCAGACGACATTTTAGCAGACGACAAATTTCCCAGCATGCAAAGGGTTAAGCAGATGCCATTTTGTTTTTTCAGACAAATGATAAAATATATGCGCTTGTTTAACATTCCATCACCTTTTGTGTGTAAACCAAATGACAATGTGCAAATTCATCGCATAGAAATGTTTTCCTATATTAAACAATGATTATAATATTTTCATTGTTATTATAATTATATAGCATTCTTACGTATTAATGGCATTGTTATGTGTGTAAATCAAAGAAAACTTAGTTTATTCATTACATAAGAATTGTATTCCCATATTTAACAATGATTATTTTCATTATTATTATAATTATAGAGCATTATGACGTAATGGCATTGTTCTTATACATGAAGGTTAATTATTTCCCTCAACTACCTGTACCAGGGAGGATGTGTTTTCTCATTGTATTTAGCTTAGTAGCTGGATCAATATAGCCAAGTCCAAGTATCTGTTAATGAAACTGTCCTTGAACTTTTGTTTATTGTGTTAGTTATGGTTTATACTTAATTTCAATGAACAGTATTGTAGACCTTGTAATTATTTTTATGCCCCCCTTCGAAGAAGAGGGGGTATATTGCTTTGCACATGTCGGTCTGTCGGTGTGTTGGTCTGTCGGTCCGTCCACTAGATGGTTTCCGTATGATAACTCAAGAACGCTTAGGCCTAGGATCATGAAACTTCATAGGGACATTGGTCATGACCGGCAGATGACCCCTATTGATTTTCAGGTCACTAGGTCAAAGGTCAAGGTCACAGTGACCTGAAGCAGTAAAATGGTTGACTGGAAATAGGAAAATGGTTTCCGGATGATAACTCAAGAACGCTTACGCCTGGGATCATGAAACTTCATAGGGACATTGGTCATGACTGGCAGATGACCCCTATTGATTTTGAGGTCACTAGGTCAAAGGTCAAGGTCACAGGTCAAGGTCACAGTGACTGGAAATAGGAAAATGGTTTCCGGATGATAACTCAAGAACGCTTACGCCTGGGATCATGAAACTTCATAGGGACATTGGTCATGACTGGTAGATGACCCCTATTGATTTTGAGGTCACTAGGTCAAAGGTCAAGGTCACAGGTCAAGGTCACAGTGACTGGAAATAGGAAAATGGTTTCCGGATGATAACTCAAGAACGCTTACGCCTGGGATCATGAAACTTCATAGGGACATTGGTCATGACCGGCAGATGACCCCTATTGATTTTCAGGTCACTAGGTCAAAGGTCAAGGTCACAGTGACCTGAAGCAGTAAAATGGTTGACTGGAAATAGGAAAATGGTTTCCGGATGATAACTCAAGAACGCTTACGCCTGGGATCATGAAACTTCATAAGGACATTGGTCATGACCAGCAGATGACCCCTATTGATTTTCAGGTCACTAGGTCAATGGTCAAGGTCACAGTGACCTGAAGCAGTAAAATGGTTTCCGGATGATAACTCAAGAACGGTTAGGCCTGGGATCACGAAACTTCATAGGGACATTGTTCATGACAGGCAGATGACCCCTATTGATTTTCGGTCACTAGGTCAAAGGTCAAGGTCACAGTGACCTGAAGCAGTAAAATGGTTTCCGGATGATAACTCAAGAACGCTTAGGCCTGGGATCACGAAACTTCATATGGACATTGGTCATCACCGGCAGATGACCCCTATTTATTATCAGGTTACTAGGTCAAAGGTCAAGGTCACAGTGACTCGATTCAGTAAAATGGTTTCTGGACACCACCGCCACCGCCTTACAAACAGCCCTTGTCTCACTTGAAGTTAAATGAAAATTATTTGTCAGCTTTATCACAGTACAGTCAAAACTGACCTAGCGGTCAACTCGAAATAATGGTCACCTACAGACAACAGTCAGTCTGGACTCCCCCCGATGAAAATCACTCAATATTTCACTTGGGAACAACGGTCAATCGTCCATAACGGCCAACGGCCAGTATATTTCACTCCCAAAGTCATTTTTGAACTCGAAACAACGGTCACGAGTCAGTCGTTTTGAGTTGTGAAAAGTAAACACACAATTCAATCTGCGTTGTTGTATTTTACCTTTGACGTCATAGCGTCTATTGTGCGTCTATTTTGCGGGTAAAGAATTTGATTGCAGTAACTGCCTTTGCTATGATAAAAGCGGCCCGCTGTGAGAAAACAAATAACGACTAAGCGACAATTTAATTTCTGATTGCATAAAATATGTGCAAGTAACAATAACAATGTGTATAAGTAGCAATTAGCGGCCCAGTCATAACGCCATTGTAAAAGCGCGTAACAAAATCAATAGATCTTTATCGCTGATAAGGTGTGAACAACAACACTTAGCTAGCGTGTGTTATTATAAAAAGGATAAAGTCCCCAAAAACCGATGTTTGACAATGATTCACGGATAAATTGTGCTTAGATGTGTTTAATAACAAATAACAATGATGTTTGTGTGATGTTTGTGTACATGTACTAATAAATATTAAATCTTTTGGATTCTTTGCATAAGAACGATGACGTTATGTCGTACTTTCGGTTTATAACAGCAATGCGCTATCACTTCTGCGGACATGACGTCATTGACACATGACAACCGTTAGGTAAAAATATCTTCCAATGAACGTAATACGAAATGTCTGATTTACTGAATTAAAGTGATGCATAAGTAAACAACATTATTATCGTTGATAAACTCATACGTTAAAGAATAGGTATGAATTTAAATCAATTTATAAGATATTAATTTGTAGTATTCACTAGAAATAATGTATGTTATACTAATTTATCGGCAATAAGCCTTTGTTTAAACTACTATGTTTACGAAACGACTGGGTGGGGTAACAAGCCAGCAATACTACCAACTGACCAACGATCTAAAAAGTGGTCATCTTAAAACAACGACCACCTGTCTACAACGGTCACTTTGGTCATTTCCCTTGACTGACGGCTGTTCTCAGTTGGGACTGTACATGATTGTATTTGATAATTATTATAATATGTTGTAACATAATTCAAAATAATTTTAGAGGTAAAACAAGATCATTACTTTATATCCTTTAGAAAATTAAGCAGATTTTTCCCTTCATTTGAATTTCAAAGCTGCGCAGATCTTTTTCTTAGACCTCAATTGCAAAGCTCAATATTATTTCTGAAATCTGACACGCCATTTGACAGATCCCATTCCAAGAATAGACCTGCAAAGTTATTGAAAGCAGACTCCTAATTTCCGAGATTTTCATCTCCAAGCTTAAAATATCTCTTAGATCGCCAATAGTTCCTGCAGATTAATTATCAATCCCTGTGCATCAGTTTCCTTCTAAGGAAAACATCATCAGCAATACCTTGTGACATTCAGTACGGAAATCTATAGCCCGTCTGCTGACACGTTTATTCAGAGCTGCAGTTTCTATAATGGCGGCTCTGACACTTTTGTTTCGCTCCAATGTGGCTCTATATAAAGTTCCATTCCTTGCTGTCAACCTCAGCTGACATCGCCGTCTATAGGGCCCCCTTGATGCAATAAGTTACCACGTGTGATTAAAATTAAATGGCACGTGGTACCTTTTTGCACCAATGGGGTGATTCATTTAATTTCGGTTCTTCTGCTATACTATAACGCCACATCTAATTGATCAAATGCCTGTCGGAAATGCTGCACCTAATAATCGTTAATGGAATTAATAAGCCGCTGCAAAGAGGTTCGATGTGACATTGAAATTTAATGTCACATATGGTACTATTTTGCACCAATGTAGTGTTATAATATGTGGCGTGTTCTGAGAAAACTGGGCAAAATGCTTGTGCGTAAAGTGTCATCCCAGGTTAGCCTGTGCAGTCCGCACAGGCTAATCCGGGACGACACTTTCCGCCTAAACTAGATTTTCCCTAAGAAGAGACATCATGTAAACGAAAAATTCCATAAAAGCGGAAATTGTTGTCCCTGATTAGCCTGTGCGAACTGCACAGGCTAATCTGGGATGACAATTTACGCACAAGCATTTTGCCCAGTTTTCTCAGAACACGACACATATTTGTAGCTCACCTAAGCAGGAAGTGCTTATGGTGAGTAATTGTGATCACCCTTTTTCCGTTGCCAGACGCTGTCAATGTTTAGCTTGCAACCAATGTAGACACCACATTTTTAATCCCATGTTGATGAAACTTAATTCTTCAGAATGTTTATTTTGACAATATCTATGCCGTGTTTGAACCTCATATCTTTTTGCCATGAGTAAACAGTATAATTGTTGCATCGGATAATAAGAATACCAAAGCAGAAATCTATAAATGAATTTATGTTACAAACACTGCCAAAACTGTGTTAATTACGCAATTCACATTAATTATGCAATGTTAGAGTTTGGGATTGAAATGGTGAAGTCTGCAGTAAAGTTGTTTGTCAAATCAAAGATATCTGCCAAAATACAATTGAAAGCTTTCCAACAAAACAGATTGCAAATTTTATGAATAGCAAGTTTATCAAACAAAATTGCATGAAACAGGATACTGTTTTATTAATAGCACATAATTTCCACGTCTTTATACATTCGGGTGAGAAGGACAATAAATGTGTTGTTGCCAGTCTGTCTGATAATATTGTTACACTTCTAAACATTTGAGCCTCACTCTGTGAAAAGGGGGTTTAACCCTTTGCATGCTGGGAAATTTGTCGTCTGCTAAAATGTCGTCTGCTGAATTTCTAAAATTAGCATTTTCTTCGATTTTTTTTCAAAGAATACTATCAGAATAGCAAACAGTTTGGATCCTGATGAGACGCCACGTTCTGTGGCGTCTCATCTGGATCCAAACTGTTTGCAAAGGCCTTCAAAATCCGGTTCCAGCGCTCAAAGGGTTAATGCATGTCTGAAAGTGTTGACCCAGATAAGCCTGTGCAGTCGGCACAGGCTAATCAGGTACCACACTTTCTGCCTTAACTGGATTTTTGCCAAAATGAGACTTTCTTTAAACAAAAAATATCATAAAAGTGGAAAGTGTTGTCCCTGATTAGCCTGTGCAGACTGCACAGGCTAATCTGGGACAACACTTAACTCTCATGCATTAAACCCCCTTTTCACAGAGCAAGGCTCCAATGTATGCTTCCCAGCCTGTCTGATAATATTTGTACAATGCTTAACATTTTATTTAAGCATACATTCTTTGAAAAAAAAAAAAAAAATCAATATGTTTGATTGGGAAATATACATGACACTCTTGCTTTGAAATATCAAACACATACGTTATATGAGATAAATGTTTTAAATAATTATGAAAATACAAACCTGCGTCTTTTTTGGCCTTGAGTAAACAGTAGAATTGTTGCATGCGATAATAAGTATACCAAAAAAGAAATCTATAAAAAATAATTTGTTTCAAGCACTGCCAAAACTGTGTTGTTATTCCCATTAATTACGCAATTGACATTAGTAATTATGCAATGTTAGAGTTTAGGATTGAGATGGTAAAGCCTGCAGTAACGTTGTTTGTCAAATGTAAGATTTCCACCAAAATACTTTCCAACCATGTTCATCTTGTTTGACCACTTGTTAGGTCCTGCAATAAAATTGTGCTGACATTGAATGCTTGTTTGTCACCTGTGTCGTAAATACCAGGTCTCTGTAAATCACATTGCTGTACTTTGGGGACAGGCTGTGTCAAGTTTGATAGGGTTTACGGGCATTGATTGTTTCATGCTCATGGCGTTATTTATGAAGTTAATTATTTGTAAACAAAAAGGGAGAATAAAAACAACATCACCATCTGTGACTTAAACAATCATACATGTGTTGAAAATGAAAGAAGAGTAAATGACACACACAAAAATTAATTAAATTGGAAACTTTCAAACTCCTTTTATATTATTCTAACGGTATATAGTTATTCTGACAAACAAAGGGAGAGAATTACCAAAATGTGATGTTTAATCCATTTGGGGTTCACTCCCTTAATGTCAATTGTTACTGCAATAATAAACGATATTCTACAAAAGAATGCAAATTTGGCAAAAGGGAGGTAAGTGTCTTATCTTAACAGTTTTATGTCCATGCAAGTTGCTTCCCTTAACATGTTTCAATGCTAAAGCAAGTGGTATAAATTCAAAGTTGAACAGAAATTGTGAAATGAGTCCGTCACCCTCGAGCCGGACGTCTTCTCTACTCTGCTTAACTTCGCTGTCTCCCTGAACATGATGACGGTTGTCCCCAAGCAGAATTTTTGTCCGTAGGGGATCATTAACCTGGTCTAGGAGTTTGTCCAGGGTCGAGTTCAGGAGTTGAATGGGGTTCGCTGTCTGTTTGAACGTAAGGATCGGGAGTTTACCAAACCTAGTATTGTTTACGAAGATGTATGGAAGAGCTGGTCACCACCATACTCACCTGTAGCGGGAAGGGGACAGCCGGACAGCGGGTTTACCAGAGTAGAAGACAGACGGGGCGGACCTGGAAAAATCCAGGACATCGAGGGGGTGGCCTTAAAGAGTGGACTCGGGGCGGCGATACCCAGTGCGCTCAACGCACTGGGGAAACCGTCTCGGGCATGAAGACGACAGCCGGTGACGGCTAGAGTGGCCATAAAGGCAGAGCCGTGAGCTTGCACTCCCTTGGCGGAGGCGTTCAGACAGGAATTGTCTTGAAATTGTCTATTTATTTTTTTTACCAGTTCACATTAAGGTCTCATTGGCCACCGTGCACTGGTCTATTTGGATCTAAATTATATCTTTGGCGAATACCCGGGAAGCCGGGGTAAATTTGACCTACTTTGGCTCTAAATTAATCTTTTTCCCCTGAAAGGTCACAGGGGCAGGTCTATATGTGTAGTAGTCGTGAAGACGCTGGTGGACCTGTAAATAAATCTTGTATTAAAAAAAAATAAAAAATTGTAAAATATTTTAATGGGCTGAAATGAAATGTTGACTTGGTGTGTGTGAAAATTGTATTTAAAGACTATTTCATAATTACTTATTTCTTTAAATTCCCTGAACCATGTGAGTTTGGTTAGTGGTCACCATACTGGAAAGGTTGGGTTTCCTCGGGGTACTCTGGCTTCCTCCCACAACACAAGACTACTTTGATATCTTTCAGTAACAAATAAATAGTTGGAAATTGCAGCTATAATTCAATATTCGTGAGTCTAGTAAGTTAATTAGGTAGGAGTGCTGGGACACACTCCGGGTCCACTCTGACTCATAATGCAGCCGTAGGCGTGGAAGGACCTCATAAACTTCTAAATGCACACAACTTATTTCTTCTTTAAAATGTAAAATATTGTGATTGTAATATTTTATACTTAACCCTTTGAGCGCTGGAGCCGGATTTTGAAGGCCTTTGCAAACAGTTTGGATCCAGATGAGACGCCACAGAACGTGGCGATTCATCAGGATCCAAACTGTTTGCTATTCTGATAGTATTTTTTGAAAAAAAATCGAAGAAAATGCTAATTTTAGAAATTTAGCAGACAACATTTTAGCAGACGACAAATTTCCCAGCATGCAAAGGGTTAACGAAATTGCCAAAAATGCAATCATATATACTGGGAGATTAAGAATAACTTATGTTCTGTTGAGGAAGCATAAACACCAATGTCCACTTTATGAAGTTACAACAACAAAGTCTGCTGCAGCAACATCAAAATTGGTATTTAAAAAATTTCAAGACAATTCTTTTTATTTTATAAGAGCCTTATGAACAATACCCGGCAATAAATAGGGTTGATTATATAGCTTTATATCGAGCTTATTGGAAGGGAAGATTTATACCCGCAATTGTGTGCCTTCAAAGAGATAAACTGAATAAATACTTGTCAAAGTACTGCCTATTTATAAGCCGTTAAGTGTAGATTGTCACACAGGCCAAATAACAAAAATGTTGCTTTTGTGGATTTCAAATGTGATTATTAAATGGTTTCATTGCACATTAATAAAAGTTGTAGTGTTATGAGTGATAAACAAATTCAAACAAAAAGTTTTTTTTGTTGTTGTTTAGCTGTTTGTTTTTTAAATAAATTCATTGAGTTCATTTTCCTATCCAGCTCTATAAAATTGAATTTGAAAACAATATTATTAACCCCACCAATTTCCCAATTTTAGTAAAAAAAGCAACAATTTTTCACAATCAAAGGCTCAATTCCCAAAACGGTGAAAAATAACACTGCATATGATTGGCAATATAGCTAGATAGATTCTTTATTTCCTCCATTCAGGTCAATGATTAAATCAAGGTCATTGACTTCTAAATGGTCACTTAACATATGACGTTATTTCTATTTTTAGAAACGTACCATGTGTAAAAAGGGATTTTTTTCTATTCATAATATCGCAACATCCGGACACTTGTGTCAGTTAGAGTTACATGCCCTTTGACGACGGTGAAAACAAAAGCGCTGTCACCATTTTATTTGCATTGAAATATTTAACACTGCTCGCAATTTTCTTAAGTTACGTCAGTACAGTTGTTTGTGACATTGGCTCATATCAAAGGAATTAGCCAGTCGTGCATGTCGGAGATATTTTAGAAGTAGGCAATATTTAGGGGGCACTTATCTGGGTCATCAATTCCAACAAGAGGGCAGTTCTCCGCCCAATACAAAACAGTGAGGGGGCAGTTCTCCGCCCAGTGAAAAATCTTTGTGGTCATTAAACACAATTTATGGCACCTCCATGTCATCTCTTGGCATATTGAACAGTCATTTAAGCCAAATTTCAAAGACAAAATACTAACAGTTGCTTTAATAAAAAAAAAATATCAATAAAAAAAATGAAGACATTTGTCTGACATGGATTAACATGAAGTATATAGTGTATAGATATTAGACAGTTTAATTATTATTCTAAAGTGTTTAATAACTATACATTTAAAATATTGTACACATTTACTGCTACACAATTAATGTATTTAACTGGTACTCGCAAATGTAGTTTCCGCTAAATTACGTGTAAAGATTGTACGTTACTTCAGTGTACGAAACACCATCAGGAAAACAAGCAATCAAGTTTGATCACAATAGGGTCAAAAATACTTGGTTGAAATAAATTAAATATATAGATTTATGTTATCATAAAATGCTAGATTTTTATCACTCGAGATCACTATCACTAGTAAAGCGATTTCAATATACATGCAAAGACGGTTCAATTTGCATAATATGCAGGCTTTTTTCATGTGTATGCTAAAATTTATTAAATATTGTCATTCAATATAAATGAAACGAAAATTCATTTAATGTTAAAGAAAATTACCACAACATTTTAAGATTTAAAGATATTCTGCTTTTTAGCAGGGCTTACTCTGCCATTCAACACATTACCCAATGACTACAAATAAGGAAATTAGGCTACAAAAAATTCCAGTAGGCAACAAGGTTTTCTACATCATCACTCATAACATATGCAAAATAAAAAGAATTATAAGACATAAAAATGTAAATTTGGCTACAGAAAATTTAGAGCCAGAGGGAGCCCTCCCCTGCGAAATGTTTTAGAACTGTTCTATAACATTTCTAGAATTGTACTGGAACTAATGACTAGAAGTGTTCTGGAATCATCCTTAAAATGCTCTAGAACGATTTAGAACAGTTGTTGAACGTTAAATGAGAATAATTTCTAGAACAATTTGTTCTAAAACAGTTCTGAAGGTTTGTTCTAGAACAATTCTTGAACTATCGTTCTAGAACTATTCCAGAATTTTTCTTGAATAAATTTCCAGAACTGTTATAGAATTGTTCTAGAAATTTTTCTCATTTAACGTTCAACAACTGTTCCGGAATAATTCTAGAACATTTTCAGTATGATTACAGAACAGTTCTAGTCGGTGTGTTCCAGTACAATTCTAGAAATGTTTTAGAACAGTTCCGAAGAATTGCTTCAAATACAGTACAGGNACATCCACACCACTTTTAATTATAATTAAATTATTATGTTTTATTATTTTTGAAATATCATTTTTTTTAAATCTGACTATAAAAAAGAATACGGCTAATTTATAGTTTTGTTTTGTGGAATTGTCATTTATAATTCAGTCTTCCGACCACCTTTATCCTAATGCTAATAACTAATTCGTATTTTTATAAAGAGGAAATTATATTTATGAATATACATTTATTGGTACTTAATATGATATATTTGCACTATTATTTAGGTGTTTTGATGTTTATTTCGGATTTTCTTATCGATTTATGGAGTAAACACGTGCCTGAATCCATATGTTTTACTCTATACTATAACCAGTGCTTTTGCCAACCAGTCAGTGTGCATGCGTGGAAAATCCTGAGTGTAAACAATAACAATCAACTTGTCTATATAAGTGAACTGTTAAACCCTTTAAATTGACAATCATGCAATTTGGTCTGCTTTGTTGAAGTTTTATCATTGATGAAGAACACAAACTGGCAGACTGTGTAACCCCAGTAGAAATCATGAACACAGTGTAATGCACTTTATCATGTTCTACATTGCTGGGTGAATACATGAAGTAAACTGTTAAACCCTTTGAGCGCTGGAACCGGATTTTGAAGGCCTTTGCAAACAGTTTGGATCCAGATGAGACGCCACAGAACTGTTTGCTATTCTGATAGTATTCTTTGAAAAAAATCAAAGAAAATGCTAATTTTAGAAATTCAGCAGACAACATTTTAGCAGACAACAAATTTCCCAGCATGCAAAGGGTTAAACCTCTTAAATTGAAAATCATGCATTATATTGATCCCCCAATGATTTAGTCTTGGGAAGAGTGGTAGGTTGAAGTGATTATTAGTGTAAATAGAAACCTGCCGAATTTAAGTATACACACTAAGCTACCCTGAAGTTAAACCTTGTCAATGGGGTATATGTTATTCAATGAAGAAGTGCTCATTCGGTATAGTTCATTTATTAATTCATTTAGTTTTATATTGATAAAACTTCCTGCTTAAAATTGGGACTGGTGACACTTTAAAAGTTTGTATCGTATATGTACCTTAGGAAATATGACCTGAAGACATTGTACTTTTTGTGAGTGTTAAATCTATATTCTTACTTGGTACAGGAGGATTTATATTCCATTCTTTGTGAACCAATCCTTAAAAGGGATTAAGTAGACATGAATAGTGGTTGTCGATCTACATAGGTGTGAAATAAAATACCAAACATTACGTTTTCAACATGTGCTGATTTAGAAGAACCAGTTTCTTACAAAGATGTGATATACAAATAGAAATTGGAAAATTGCGTGTCACAAACATTTATGGTACATTTTCAACATGTGATATAGAACAGAAGAACCAGTTTCTTACAAAGATGTGATATACAAACTAAAAATCCTGCATATGACAAACATTAATGGTAGTTTGGATTAAACTATGGATGCTTCTAAATGGGGTGAGTAGTGGTTTTAAGTTTTTTACCCGGTAAGACATTACTGTCTTCACCTAATTAACATTCACTGATACCCAGGTGTCTGTAGTTTACCAGTAAACATAACATCAATTGGATGCATGTAAATTGATTGGTTTGTGCAACAATGTACTATTTTTAATTTATGACTGAAATATAAACTTTTTGATCGACAGTCATGTATATCTACAGGTCATACATTAATAGGTGTTTGTAATCGCATATATGCGATTAATTGACAATTGAAACCTAAACCAATATGATTGGCAGGTAGCTTCTGGTCAATCATTAAATCAAGGTCATTGACTTTTAAATGGTCACCTTACAATAATGACAGGTTAAAAACCAGTGTAATGCGATTTATCATTGGATACCTTAAAGCTATAAAAACTACTAAACTTAAGCAGTAGATAATGTGGTGATGTAACATACAAAGCCAGTTTTCTTTATTGTCTAGACATGACATTTTCAAATTGTTCCCATTAAATATATCTTCTTCCGATACAGCATTCCTTCTAAAAAGAAGATTTTGTGCCGGCGCCTATTTGGTTAAGGGGTGAACAAAAACTGTACAAAGGTGCTCAGTTGGGTGTTAATTTAAAAATTATTTGCATTGTTAGTGTCAATATATTTATGTTGAAGATACAATTTGGTCTGCCTTTTTGGAAGTTTTATCATTGATAAAGAACATCAACTGGCAGGCGTGTAACCTCAGTAGAAATCATGAATACAGTTTAATGCACATTCATTCGTACTACATTGCTGTTTTTTTTACAAAAGACCTAAACTGGAAATTGAATTTAAAATTGTTCCCATAATGTTGAAGATACAATTTGTCCATTTTTTTAAAAAGTTTTATCATTCACGAAAAAGATTAACTGGTTGGCGTGTAAACCCCAGAAGAAATCATGATTACAGTGTAAAGCACATTCATGTACATTGCTTCATTGCTAGCTGTGTACATGTATATAGTAAACTGTTTAACCCTTTGAAAGGAAAATCATGCATTACTAATCCCTAATGTTAATTGTTCCCATTATGTTGAAGATACAATTTGGTCTGCCTTTTTTAAAAGTTTTATCATTGATGAAGAACATAAACTGGCAGGGTGTAATTAACCCCAGTAGAAATCATGAATACAGTGTATTATGCACATTTATTTGTACTGCATTGCTGGGTATATGCATGCAGTAAACTGTTAAACCCTTGAAATTTAAAATCATGCATTATTGATTCCCCAATGATTTAGTCTTCAACAAATTTTTGATAGTGGTGGGTAGAAGTCATTATTTGTGTAAATAGAAACCTGTCGAATTTACGAATTTACGTATACAAACTATGCTAGCCTGAAGTTAAACCTATAGTCAATGGGGTATATTCCATGAAGAAGTGCACTTTCAGTAGTTCACTTTATAATAGTTATATACTGTTAAAACTTCCTGCTTAAAAGTAAGACTTGTGACACTTTAACAAGTTTTATCGCATATGCACCTTTGGAAATATGACCTGAAGACATTGTACTATTTGTGTGTGTTTTAATCTATATACTTACTTGGTGCAGGAGGATTACTATTCCATTCTTTGTACAACCAATCCTTAAAAGGGATTAAGTAGAACTGTCGAATGTGTAATAGTGGTTGTCAATCTACATAGGTGTGAAATTAAATACCAAACACTACGTTTTTTTTAACATGTATTGATTTAGAAGAACCAGTTTCTTACAAAGATGTGATATACACACCAAAAATTGGAAAATTGCGTGTCACAAACATTAATGGTTTTTTGGATTTAACTATGGAGGCTTCTAAATGGGGTAAGGGTAAATTTATTTTTATATGCAACAATTTACTATTTTTTATCCCCCGCCAGAGGCGGAGGGATTGTTTTGGCGGTGTCCTTCCGTCCAGCTGTCCGTCCGGCACTTTTGTGTCCGGAGCCATATCTTAGAAGTGCTTTGGCGGATTTCATAGAAACTTGGTATGAGTATATATATGGATAAGAGAATGATGAACGCCAATAATGCTTTTTACTATAGGCACTTTTGTGTCCCGAGCCATATCTTGAAAGTGCTTTGGCGGATTTCATTAAACTTGGTATGAGTATATATATGGATAAGAGGATGATGCACGCCAAATGGCATTGTACACCATCTGTTAAAAACGGAGTTATGGCCCTTTGTATCTTGAAAAAATGCTTTTACTATAGGCACTTTTGTGTCCAGAGCCATATATTGGAAGTGCTTTGGCGGATTTCATTGCAACTTGGATTGAGTATATATTTGGATAAGAGCATGATGCATGCCAAATGGCATTGTACACCACCGGTTAATAACGGAGTTATGGCTCTTTGTATCTTGAAAAATTGTTTTTTTCTGTGACAAAGCTGTAGTTAGGCGGGGGGTATCAATTCAACGAATTTGCTTGTTTATTTATCACTGAAATATAAACTCTTTGATTGACACAGTCATGTATATTTACAGGTCATTCACATTAACTGACTGAATTGTCAAAGGTCACACATAACACCTTAGTACGTGAATATGAAATAAGACATCAAACTTGGAATGGCAATATTTTGTTGATTTCCTCAAACAAAACTAGTAAAAGTGTAATTACAGTCCAAACTGAGAACAGCGGTCAGTCAAGGGAAATGACCAAAGTGACCGTTGTAGACAGGTGGCCGTTGTTTTAAGATGACCACTTTTTAGATCGTTGGTCAGTTGGTAGTATTGCTAGGTCGTTACCCCACCCAGTCGTTTCGTAAACATAGTAATTTAAACAAAGGCTTATTGCCGATAAATTAGTATAACATACATTATTTTGAGTGAATACTACAAATTAATATCTTATAAATTGATTTAAATTCATACCTATTCTTAAACGTATGAGTTTATCAACGATAATAATGTTGTTCACTTATGCATTTCTTTAATTCAGTAAATCAGACATTTCGTATTACGTTCATTGGCAGATATTTTTACCTAACGGTCGTCATGTGTCAATGACGTCACGTCCGCAGAAGTAATAGCGCATTGCTGTTATAAACCGAAAGTACGACATAACGTTATCGTTCTCATGCAAAGAATCCAAAAGTTTTAATATTTATTAGTACACAAACATCTCACAAACATCATTGTTATTTGTTATTAAACACATCTAAGCACAATTTATCTTTAAATCATTGTCATACATTGGTTTTCGGGCTTTATCCTCTAGAAATTGAAACTGGCATTTGGGTAACAGACGTTTTACGTGACAAAATGTCTGCTTCCATAAATGCAGAAAGTTTGTTACAATAGTTGCAATTCGATGCCCGTTGTGCCACAATAAACAATAACTAATCCTTTTATCACCTTCTTATAATAACACACGCTATATAAGCTAAGTGTTGTTGTTCACACCTCATCAGCGATAAAGATCTATTGATTTTGTTACGCGCTATTACTATGGCGTTATGACTGGGCCGCTAATTGCTACTTATACACATTGTTATTGTTACTTGCACATATTTCATGCAATCAGAAATTAAATTGTCGCTAAGTCGTTATTTGTTTTCTCGCAGCGGGCCGCTTTTATCATAGCAAAGGCAGTTACCGCAATCAAATTCTTTACCCGAAAATAGACGCACAATAGACGCTATGACATCAAAGGTAAAATACAACAACGCAGATTGAATTGTGTGTTTACTTTTCGCAACTCGAAACGACTGACTCGTGACCATTGTTTCGAGTTCAAAAATGACTTTGGGAGAGAAATATACTGGCCGTTATGGACGATTGACCGTTTTTCCCAAGTGTAATATAGAGTGGTTTTCGTTGGGGGGAGTCCAGACTGACCGTTGTCTGTAGGTGACCGTTATTTCGAGTTGACCGCTATGTCAGTTTTGACTGTATGTGAATATGAAATAAGACATCAAACTTTGAAAGGACATTATTTTGTTGATTTTCTCAAACAAAACTGATCATTTCTTGTTCTGAATGTAATTTTGGTAATATTCTGTCTGTACTTTAAGCACTTCTACTTCTACTTGTTACTCCCGAGCAATCAATCCTGACTATGATTGGGAGGCGCTGTCAAGAAAACTGTGTTAAAAATACAATATTAGTGCAGATTAACAGATAAAAGTTCAAAGATAAAAGTGTGCAAGATTAAAAACATAGTAGGGTAGCTAAACTGTAACTGTCACCAGCCTATCTTTGAAGATATCTAGGCTGGGACTGTCGAACTTGACCTGGTATGGGAGACTATTCCAATGTCTTAGGGTTCTCGGGAAAAAGGAGTTTAGGTGGTACTGTGTATGGGAATGGGGGATCAGGAAGTTCAAGTTACAGGTAGGGGTGAGGTGTTCATGGTCAACATAAACAAGGTTGTACTGAATTTTATAGACGAGGATTAGGGAGGTTTGGAGTCTGCGGCTTTCTAGGGTGGGCCAACCAAGCTCATTTAGCATATGAGTAACGCTACTCTGGAAGCTATAATTGCTACAAACATATCTAGCGGCAGCTCTTTGGACACTTTCTATGTTGTAAGTCAGATTTTTCTGCCAAGGGTGCCAAATTACAGAGCAGTATTCAAGTTGGGGTCTAACATATGTGAAGAAGGCTGTGGTTTTTATTATTTTATTTTGAGTTTTGATGTTTCTCTGTATAAATCTTAGGGAATTTTTTGCCTTGGAGGTTGTGTTATTTATGTGATGTGTCCAGTTTAGGTCTAGGTCTTTTGAGATGGTTACTCCAAGATACTTTGCAGTATCTGCGGATTTTAGTGTTTTATCATGTAGGGTATATTGGAAGATAGTGGGGTTCTTTTTGCGTGTGATCCTTAGTACCTCACACTTATCCGGGTTGAACTCCATAGCCCAGTCCCGCTCCCAGCCTTCAAGTATCAGTAAGTCCTCCTTGTAGTCGGTTTGCGTCTGTCTGTCCCTTAATTGTTAGGTAAACTATTGTGTCATCCGCAAATAACCTTGTTTTACTTTTGACGGTTTCTGGCAGGTCATTGATGTATACCAGAAACAGACAGGGTCCAACAACAGAACCCTAAGGGGCACCGGATAACACGGGCAAATTGTCAGAGATTTGACCTTCAACCGCAACCCTTTGGCTGCGGTTGCTCAGGAATGACCTAATCCATGAGGAGACATGGCAGTCAACCCCCATGTTATTTAACTTGTGTATTAACTTGTGATGGTCAACTTTGGCGAAGGCCTTTGAAAATTCCATCACAATGACGTCAGTCTGTTGTCCACTGTCTAGGCTGTCAAGGACTTATTGGGAAAAACTCATCAGCTGAGTTTCGCAACTACGTTTAGACCGGAAACCATGTTGGAAGGGACTGAGGATATCATGATTATCAAAGAAAGTCATCATATTTGAGACAATGATATGCTCCATAAGTTTGGAAGAGATGCAAGTGAGAGATATTGGTCTGTAGTTGCTGGCGTCAGATTTATGACCCTTTTTGTATACTGGAGCTATGGTTGCATTTTTCCAATCATCGGGCACGATACTTGAATATGTGAGTGAGGATGGGGGCTTTTTCACTGTGGAGTTCTTTGAGGGCCCTTGGTGAAATTTGATCTGGACCTTGAGCTTTATTGGGGTTTAGGCCTGCCAGGAGTTTGTCAACGCCATCAACCGTTATTGTAATAGGGGGCATACTGTGAGAGGGTGGGTTTAGTACACTTTTGCACATTTGCTTTAGACTCAATGGTTGTGGTCGGGAGAAAACAGACTCAAACTGTTCGTTAAGAATGTTTGCCTTGTCCTTTGCATTTGTAAAAGTTTGACCTTCAGACTTAAGGGGTGCTACTCCACAGTTATCAGATTTGTTATGCTTTACAAAGCTGTAGAATTTTTTGTTTTGACCTGGTTGGGAATCTCCTGAGAAAATAACAGACTCTAAGAAGTGACCAGTACGTGTTACGTATTTTTCATTGGATGATCGCCTTTAGGGTCTTAAAGTGGGGATTTGACTGGTGGGGGGGCTCATTTTTCTTTTTAAGTCTAGCATACATTTTGTCACATTTACGTATTTGTCTAAGTATGTCCATGGTCACCCTGGGGAGATTTTGCCTATGTTTTGTCATTTTCGTTGGTATGTACAGTCAATCTTGTATTTAGAGACCACTAAAGGGAGTAACCAAAAGTGGTCTCTTAATAAAATGGTCTTTAAATAAAACAAGGCCATTTGAAAAAAATGCAGACCTTTGATTTTAAATGCAGATGTATGATTATCTTCTTTTGACACAATGATGTCAACTTTTGTAATTAAATGAATCTAAATATAAATAAAATGAATAAAACAATATTTTGCTTAAAATGTGTGTTTTTTTTCTCTTTTTCTAAAATTTACAAAATACAATGGAAATGGTTTGCACAGAAAATTTCGGTTTTTCTGACTCCAAACTCCTTCGTGTTTTTACGTGCACTTTTACTCTTAGACAATGCCAATACCCGAATTTTCTCATTAAAGGTTAACACTTTCCGTTTTGACATTTTAATTTCTGCATGTAAGATAATGGAAATCCGACTCGATTATGGTACAAAGGGAAATACATAATACACGTTGATTGAAAAATAAATAAATAGCGGTTAACAGGCCTGATTGAAAAATTTGCAAACACAAATTAATTAAGCATAATTACAATAACAATTTTTAATGAACGGATTTCGACACATGTTACAGATTAATAGTTTATTTTTCACACCTCTCTAAAACACCGTGTAAATGTTTGTCGCGTCGGCACATTGTTTCTGCAGTAAAATCGGCGATCAAGTTTGTCACTAAACGTCCCGGATTCTAAACTCTTTAAACCGTAGACTGTGTGTCAATACCTCACTGTATTATTCAACACAAAAAAATGACACGCAGTCTGCATCACCACCAGTCAAAACCGGTCATCGAGACAAAGGAAAATGGCTGGTGTGAAAACGAAACAAAGGTGCAATTGTACATCTTATCGGCTTAGATAAACAGTTAACACAGATTTGTCCCTGAACGGTCAACAGACGTACCACTTTAACCTCAAAGTGGTTGCTTAATTAAAGATTTGGACATCAAAATACACGAAAATCAGCGGTCACTGGTCGCGTAAGACAAAAGTCGCTTAATATGATATCAAAATAGAGTGAAAATGTTCGGGGGAATTCAAAATGGTCGCATAAGACAAAAGTCGCTTAATTCAAGTGGTCGTGACCACAAGATTGACTGTACAAGTCACAGAGTCTATGAAATTCAGTCTTAAAGTCAGTCCAGGCTGAGTTTGGGTCTGTATGTTTTCATTTTCTGGACTTAGAATGAAAATCGTTTAACTCTGATTTGATTTTTGACCAGTTGGCTTTTTTGTAGCATGGGATTTTTCTTTGGGGTTGGACGGGGCGACCTCTATTTATGTTAAATTCATGGAAGATGATATCATGATCGGAGTTTCCTAAGTTTGGGAGGGATTTGACATTATTAACCACTGAGGGTACATTTGTGAGGAGAAGGTCTAAGACATTATTATTTCTTGTGGGAATTTTTACCATTTGCTCAAGGTTGAGACTGACAATATTTTCGAGGAAATCTTCATAAAGGGTTTTGAATTTGCAGGAGTTCTTAATAGCTTTTGAAGACCAGTCTATGTCGGGCATGTTGAAATCACCTGCAAGCCATATGATGCTGTTTTTAGGGATTTTTTGCAGAGATAACCATAATTGTGAAAGGGCATTTGGGTCTTTTTATGAGGCTTGTAGAATGAGCCGACAAAGATATTACGAGAACCGGGTATACTTTACTTGGCCCAACAGACATTACAGTCTGTTTTGAGATCTGGCTGCTCCTGACTCAAAAGGGACCTTGTGACAGCTATCAGGACTCCACATAGCATAATAAGCATTATTCCATAACTCTTTCATTAACAATGATATTTTTTTTGTTCATCATTTTAACTGTATTTTTAAAATGTTTTCATACATGCATAGACACAGTTTTATTTTTTGAGGATTAAAAAAAATCTAATTAAACATCCAGTTTTTTAGTACAATCAATTTATAAGATGCAAATTTTATATGCAAGTGTCTAATTCATTTACAATTTGTCAAAATTAATAAATACAATAGGTTAAACTGTATATAATGACTGATGTATTTTTCCAACTTGATAGTTTGTTCACATATAATCAAATGTATTCGTTCGTGCAATTTACGGTGTTTGATAATCATTTGTGTACTCAAATTAAATATTTACCTTACCTTTGGCAAAATGTGGGACGAGTTTATAATTGGTAAGTAATTATAACTTTATCAATTGCATGGTGAGTTCATGTTAGAAAAAAAAAATCATTACATCAAATCTTATATTATTTGATATCTAGACAAATATTGAAATACTTTGAGTTCACAGATCAGTCAGTACCTTGTCAGCCATTTCTCAACTGGTCTTTTCAGGGATTTCAATAGTTTTTGAAAACCAGGAGTCATATGAAGTTTTCAGGGTCAAAATACTGAAGTCTATAATTATACCCCCATTACCATTGGCTATGGGGCTTTATAGGAGTCACTTTGTTGGTTGGTCTGTCGGTTGGTCTGTGTGTCCCGAAAATTTCATCTGATCTTCATCAAACTTGGTCAGAAGTTGAAGATAGATGATGTCTAGGTAAAGTTTGAATATGGGTCATGCCGGGTCAAAAACTAGGTCATGGGGTCACTAAGTGCGTTTTAAACCGAAAGTTTGTCTGGACCATAACTTTGTCATTATGGTTAGATTTTAAAATGACTTGGTACATTTGTTCACCATCATTGGACGGTGTGTCATGCGAAAGAAGTACATCGATATCTCCAAGGTCAAGGTCGCACTTTGACTTTGAGTTCAAAGGTCAAAAATGGCCATAAATGAGCTTGTCCAGGCCATAACTATGTCGTTCATTGTGAGATTTTAAAATCATTTGGCAGATTTGTTCACCTTCATTGAACGGTGTGTCAGGCGAAAGAATTACGTCGATATTTGCAACATCAAGGTCACACTTTTAGTTCAAAGGTAAAAAATGGCCATAAATGATCTTGTTTGGGCCATAACTGTGTCATTCATTGTGAGATTTTAAAATTACTCCGTACATTTGTGCACAATCATTGGACAGTGTGTCATGCGAAAGAATTACGTTGATATCTCCAAGGGCAAGGTCACACTTTGAGTTCAAAGGTAAAAAATGGCCATAAATGATTTTGTCCGGGCCATAACTATGTCCTTCATTGTGAGATTTTAAAATTACTCAGTTCATTTTTTCACAATCATTGGATGGTGTGTCATGCGAAAGAATTATGTCGATATCTCCAAGGTCAAGGTCACACTTGGAGTTCAAAAGTCAAAAATGGCCATAAATGAGCTTGTCTGGGCCATAACTATGTCATTCATTGTTAGATAATTTTAAAATGACTCTGTACATTAATTTTGTTCACAGTCATTGGATGGCGTGTCATGCGAAAGAATTCAAGAGTTCAAAGGTCAAAATGGCAATAAATAATAATGGCATAATAATTCTTAAAAATCGCAATAAATAAGCTTCTCTTGTTTTGTGAAGACAGCATGCAAAATATTCTGTGTCGATGCAGCATGTGGGGGTATATGTCACGTCTGTGACAAAGCTCTTGTTATATTTTGTTGCAGAATATTTGTTGATTGCTCTTCAAATGTTGCTTTGTAACAATTTTTGTAATCTTAAATGCATTTTTGTGTTGGTTTCATGATAACAATTGCATCAAAATTGATTCAAGGCAGGTAATTTGGAGGAGTCAAAAGTGACAAATTTAATCGCAAAATGCTCGCAGCAAAAAGCAGGATTCTGCTTCAATTAAAATCCCTGCTTTAGTTGCATGGCCAGATAATCTCAATATAATGCAGAGAGGATAGTATTAATTAATGTTGAATGCAGTTACAATTTATAAATGATAATGGGAAAAAAAGTGCCACAAAATTAAGAAAAAATATACCATGCATTTGCTCTTAAAAAAGGCATTTGTAGTTTTAAAAGTGCTAATGTTTTATACAACCTTAGACAGTTTCATGCAGATTCCAATTTGCATGAAATATAATTGTGATGACTTTTCATTTTAAACTTTGATATGAGTGAAATGAATGTATATAAATCTTAAAATATTTATGCTAGATATGATTTTAATATTGGAAGTTTTGAAAGAAGTTAAATAGTTTCTTTTCGTAAGACTTTGCAATGGGGGTTCTGACTTGCTCTGATGCAATTGTACCATAATGTTGTTTTTAGATTAAAATATTTAAGCATGTTTTATTCTGTTTTTCTGTATACTGAATTACATATTAATAAGCATTATAAGCATCATGTAGGGCTCAGCTGTGAAGGAGACATGGGAGATAACGTTTCTCTGGGACATATAAACTTCTCCCTTTTATTACATGCATACATGCCAGACGTCCCGATCTCGGCAGGACAGTCCCGCTTTTGGGCCCTTTGTCCCAGCGTCCCGATATGAGACGATTTGTCCCGACATTCGTTAAAAACGATGTAAGGTCTATAGGTTCCCAATAAAATTCGCTGTTCAAGCTCTGTTTGGCTAAAACTTACCACCGCTAATCCCTTTATTACCCCCAATTAACAACCCACTGCTACTACTCGATTGCTCCAGTGTTGTTTTTGACATTTATTGATTTTATCAGACATTCACACCATGGTGTTTTTACGATAGGGGTCGCTAATTGCTATAGAAAGATGTATCGTACAAAATTAAACGCTATCTGCATTTGCATTTCATGGCCCAATCAAGTCCAACGATACAATTATCCTGTGTATTATACCACATTAGGTTATAAAACCTGTCAAAACCCTGTTTTTTCAGCAAACAATTTGAACGCTGACCGATACACATTTGATGTTTCATGTATTATGAAATTAACTTTCGTTTTCAACTGATTTTAAGAAAAAAAGTTTGTGCATATTGCATCGATCTAAATTTAAGATTAATTGACGATTGGTTGAATAAGAACAGTGCTCGATGCGCTCACATCGCGTTACATGATTTACATATGCTCAAGAGGATATCCCTGTACCGATTGGATGTCAAATCGAGGCATACGGGGATACCCCTCATTTCAGTTTATTTAGTGTGTTTACTTCCGGAAAATGGAGAACGCATGTGTTCCCGAATTTCTGAAACACATTTATNTTTTTAAAGTGTCGTGATTGAGTAAAATCTTAAATCGAGAGCCGCTATACGCCTATCCTACTTAATATTGATGCTAGTTTCCATTCAACCTTCAATTATAAACAATCTTAAATGTTAATAATGTGTAGACATGTATTTTAATACCGTTTCTTCTTAATTTTTCATTTTTAGATCTCTAAAACTGATGCCATGCGTGATCTAAATTGATTTTAAATATAAAACGTGCACTTAACTGTTCACTTTGCAGTTTTCTTATTGAAACGTTATTACAAAAAGCTTTTAATAACAATAAAGATGTATGCATATTCAGCGTTGATTCAATTTATCATGGTAATAATTCGGTACCTGCCATTTTCGCATGCGCAACATGATACATCGATTTCCCCCGTATTATGTATTTACATTAAGGGGTTCTTATAGACTTAAATGAATTAAATATTTAAATAAGCGCCGAATCATAACACACTGCCAATGTTGTTACTGAACTTATATTTAGGTTACATTACACTAAATCATTTTGTATCCCTCCGTGGTAAAGAGTTCCTTTTCTCTTCGAGTTAAAAAGCGATAAAACGCTCGCACTCATGCTTTTTGTGATTATTTCCTGTATCCTATGTGTGTCTGCAACATGTTTATGCATTTCATGTGTATTACGACGAAAGATGAACGTTTGGGGTGCATTTATTGAAGTACGGGGCTTTTGTCGAAATTTCACTTTCAAAACTCATTTTTTTCCGAGAGTGCTTGCATTTTGGGCGAATTTAACTTTCTTCGAAGTTACGAGACCATATATATTTTTGCCTGCATTTAGTGAAAGAAGACAGATTTATCTTTAAAATGATACTGGTCTTGCAGAATTGGATATATAGGACTAACAAGAAAAATGCCGTGAAAGTTTGCAGTTTAACAATGGGACCCTTTGGGAAATAGATTAGGTCTAATTCAATCTTTAAACAACGCCTATACCGGGTCGTCATGTACAATATTTATAGAAAATCACTATTAAGATGTATTATTTTATTGATTGAATTACAGTTTAAAGGAAAATAAACGATTTATATAATAATTTATGTGTTTTCTACGATTTTTAAAGGAAAAGGTGATTTTTCGGGAAAAAAAGGAAAAAAAAACGGTAACCCGAAACCCGACTTGTGCGCCTCAATTCTCAACCGATCATGTTTTAAGAAACTTTTAACGCATCAGTTATGTCAATTGCATGCAATTTGGTGTGAATTAGCTGTTTATTTCGTTGTTTTATATGATTTACAAGCGAATTTTAGGTCGCTTTGCCTAAAAATCCAAGTACAGAAAACGCAAGCCAGATGGCTTATCATATGTCATACTCACATCAATGTTTTGGGTTTTTCTTATTGTCAGCTCGACCGGAAATTTTGGACTTAAGATACAAATAGATAATTAATGATATAGACGCGTTTTTCCATGATCTTAAAAGGTTGAGTTTCATTAAAGGTTGCATTACACTAAATCATTTCGTACCCCTCCGTTTTCCCTATTTCTAAATAGTTCCTTTTCTCTTCGGGTTTAAAAGCGATTAAGCACTCGCACCAATGCTTTTTTGTGATTATTTTCTGCATCCCATGCGTGTCTACAACATTTTGATGCATTTTATTGGGGATTACGATGAAAGATTAACGTTTGGGGTGCGTTTATTGAAGTACGAGGCTTTTGTCAAAATTTCACCTTTGAAACTAAGTTTTCCGAGTGCTTGCTTTGGGGCGAATTTTGCTTTCTTAGAAGTAAAGAAACTATATTTTTTAACTGCATTTATTTAAAGAGGAAATATTTATCTTAAAAAAATGAAACCGGTCTTGCAAAATTTGATATATAGGACAAACGAGAACAATGCCATCAAAGTTGGCAGTTTTACAATGGGACCCTATGGAAAATGGAATTAGTGTAATTATACATTTGTTGATAAAGACCAATAAACAAATAACCCGACCTTTTGTTATGCTATTTTGAAATAGGTAGCGGATAGGGAGGTTGCGGAATTAGGCACTGCATTATGATATGCCCAATCTAGGATATCAATCATTTTTTCAAAAACTCAAATACACTTTGCAAATATGCACGACTTGCATTACTACTGTTAAGTTAAAAACGAACACGTACACGTGTTGTTATTTTTAAATTCCTGACAGTGACAGGAAGATGTTTGCTTAGTGAACAATAAGCATTAAGGTCTCTTATGTGGAAACATGGAGCAGTATACGTTTTTTTTTTTTGGGNGGGCAATTACGTTTTCTAAGTGTATTCGCAATGCAATCATGCAATATTTAAAGGCAATACATCTCGGGTACATGTCTTTATTTAGGGGGAAATAACGTGAATATGCCCTTATATCACTGTTTACTCGTAGGCCTGATTAAATGTATTATTCTCTATTCTTGAAATACGACAAAATGCACCTCAACATCTCCATTAAATTATCACTATCAGTAAATTATTGCATTATAAATAATAACACAAAGAACTACTATGAGTGGATGATTGTATTTGACAATGGTTTCCACACATAAATGCTAAAAAACACACACTATTTTTCGGATGACCGTATGTCTTCAATGTGCAACAGAGGTCGACCTCAATGGCACCGCTCAAGTGTCTCAAGATGTCAGTAAACGTTGCGACATTCTAAGAACTGAAACGATACTAAATCAATTATGTATAACTCGTTGTCATACGTATCATTAAACATGCACATGTGTTGCATGCGAATAGTTAAATATTATTAGTTCACATCAGACGTCAAGCCTAAACGCAAAATCATACAAGTGCACAATTTAACTACACCATTCAAAAGCACAAGCACATGGACGCCACGGCCCGAACAACCAGCCCGACCGCCGCCGATGACCAAAGCGCACAAAGAACGCCCACCAATGACCATCCACCACGCCAATTTGCATCCGGACATCAACGGAAAACAAAATTACTACCCAAACCACAACATCCACAAACCCATACTCCCAACTAGCGTAGATATATGCATAAGACGATTAGATTTGTGCAACAGCTGTATTAAACCGACATCCACATCTTACCAATCACACCAAAACAAAAAGATAAGAATATCCGTCTCAAATTATGTAAAATAAGAATTACTTAACTTAAACTTTCAGTACATAACAAAACAAAAATGGTAACACTTTGAACAATTTCAATGTGTTGGACATTGAACACAAAAAATCTAAACAAATCAATACAAATACACGAAGAGGTATCTCCAGGACGCGAGAGTCTGGAGAATGATACATATAACTTAGAATAAAAAAAATCGCGTTAAAGCACAATATGAAGGAAAGAATTGAACAAAATGATCAAGAACACTAAGCTGCTTTAGACTTATGTAAACATTCATCCATTGACCTCCACGGTAAAATAATCGGTTCGTGTTAGAATCCATCTCACATGAACTATAAACTGGACTTTATTTTAGAGGTCTCCACTATCAGATAAACCTTTCGAACTGTCCTTTAACTGAAAAGATAAAGTTCCAAACACTTTTAAAGCAATAAAGATGTGCGTTTTTTTTTTAATAACAGCTTCTTTCACTTTCACGTAAACGCTATATTCTGATTGGATAATCGGTCCACTTGACCAGCTTTTCCCCGGATGAAGAAACTGCGTATGCAAATAACATTGTTGATATTGATGACCGGACTACTTTTTCATTCATAAAAATGCAAAATGACGTCATTTTACGCGAAGGTTTACGATGCTCACGCGCTATAGTAAAAAGAATGGCCGACTATAGTGTCCATGTAGCAGACGAAGATACGGAGTCTGATGAATTTACAGGAAATTTCGCATTGAGCTTGCCGCAAAATCTAAGCCAAAGTGACACCAATCTATTGGAATTATCTGATAGTATTTTATAAATGTTTGACCAGCCGTTTGAGGAGATCGAAAGCGAAACTGAAAACGAAACGAGAAATGAAACCACTAATAAAGCCGAGGTCGACGAGAAACAAGCGCAGAATACATGTAGTGTAAATAAGGAAGCTACATATAGATTAAAGATACCGGAGGAATGCGATCTGGAGCAATTAGAGGAAAATAAATATGCTCAAAAAACCAAACAAAACACCAGATGGGGTGTGAACTTGTTAAATGGTCGGTTGAATTCCTTACCTCATGACATAAGTTAAAATTATGATTTGTTGATGTGACATTAACCATATACAAGGTGCTGACTTATATACACAGACACCTTCTATGCAATATTTTTTTTTCTCGTGTTTTCCTCCCATACAAAAACCAAACTATTGGTCTGTCTACTTGTGACTTCATCCAGGTCTTCATTCAAGTATATTTTGCATGAAAAAAATAAATACAATATTGTACAATTTATCAAATACTATTCCATATTTTGTCCATTTGTATAAAATGCATGCTGCACCAAAAATTTGAAAATTGCTCAATTCAACTTAATTTACTCAATAAATTACAACACAATTTCTAAATATTTATTGTGCAACATTTCCAATTGTCAATTTTACATCATTTCAAAGCGTCACAAAACTAAAGCATTTAATTTAGAAAAGTGTTGATATCTATTCAATTCATTCATGAACATACAATCGAAAACAACTGAATTCTTTCTAAACATGCTAAAGTTGTGTAAACCAAAACAAATGCACACATTTAAAGAGTATTGTGTACAAAATTAAGAGTTGACATATTTGAAAGCTATTTTTTTTAAAGAAATACATTAAATTGTTGTTAATATAAAAAGGAATAACCACAATTTAGTAAATGTGTTTTCTTAACTGTTTTCATTTTAAAGCATGTGATAAAAATTATGACACGTATTGCCATTTTATATGTTAATTTATTAAAATTTATTCATGAATAAGCGCGCCAAAGGCTTGCTTACTAACAATATTCCTGAACTTGCTTACAAAATCTCGGAAAACATGACAATTACCGCAAATTTCTTAAACCAAAAAACAGTATTATATATACCTATAATTACAACTTCATTCACTTTCACGTTAACGCTGCTTTCTGATTGGATGCATTCTGAATGAGTATTGTGTTCATTTTGGAATGGTGTGCTGAACGTCTACCGAAGACTGTTGAGTTGCTGTTAAAAAAGATGAGCTTAATATGTATCTGAAAAGATTCTATGCTGAGGGACACCGTAAACAAACTGAAAGACGTAAAAGAAAGTTTGATGATGAGAAGGTGGCTGGGGAATACCACAGGAAGAATACAATTTAAAATGCAAGGGCTGCAATCAACCGCTTCTTTCGCGAAACTAATCGAATATTTGGACATTGATAAAGACTCTGAATTTCAAGAGGCAAATGACATGCTTGATGCAATTTTTTTAACAAATCTGAAGTCTGGGATCAATCTTCTTACAAGAAACAAACCAATAATTCCAACAAATCAACTGAGGCAGATTAGTAATTAGTTGAAAAGCAACACACAGTGTGTATGCGATACAGAGTGTGGTATATGCTCAGCATTCAGTATGTCACCAGGGGGCTGGAGTTTCATCCACAGCTCAACAAGAGCAGCCTGAAGCTGAAGGACGATGAAAATGAATACTTTCTGTTGAGTCATGAAGTAAAGGAGAAACAAAATCAGGGGGTGTTTCAAATGAGAAAAGAATGTACGTCTTAATACCCATGTTACACCGACTCCGTTCGAAGTACGTTCTGAAAAAATGTGACTAAACGGGCTCGAACTGTGTGAGAACGGAGTGATCGAAGTAGCAACGTGTTACGAACTGTCTTCAAACTTTGTGGACGGCCTGGAACGGGGTTGAACGGGAGAGATGTTTCAGAACTTTGAGCCTACTCAAAATTTTCTTCCGATCATCCCCATTCTACAATAAAACGTAGTAACAACGTACTGGAAACGGAATGAACGTACTTAGAACGGATATGTCGTACTAAAGTCGGCTTAGGAACGTCCCAGACAGTTGTGCGATCGGACCGAAATTACCTGTACGATGCCACACCGATCGAGTCCGTTTCTAGTCTGTACAATCCGTTCTCAGACAGACCGACCCCGTCCGCACTTCGTCTCAAGTATGATCTTGTTTCGTGTAAATAGATAGAAACTAAAAGATAAGTTCTTACAACGTTTGCAACACGTTCTATAAGTTGTCAGTAAGTTCTTAGTACGCTGTACCCGTTTTAAGGAGTTTGCAGTAGGTTCCAAGTACTATGTACTCGTTCAATGCAGTTGTTACAACGTTCACACCGTAAATACAATACCTTCAGACAATGTGCATATAAATTGAGGTCGTTGTCTCATTTGTGATATTAACATACTAAGAACGTAGTAGGACGGAGTGAGAATTGCCTTTGATCGAGTTACCACTGCACAACGAATAAAGAACTGCGTACGAACGTGATTTGAACTGGATAAAGACGGACTTTCAACGGGATAGGATGGGATAGGAACGAGCTGAACGTAGCGCGAACTGTGTATGAACGTCATTCAATCATATTGTAGATTTTGTTCTAATCAAAACTACACGTTCAAGCAAGTTCACATCCCGTTCTGCATTTTCTTCAGAACGTGCTCGAACTGTCTAAGAACGTGCTTGGTGTAACTGGGCCTTAAGTGTAGGGAATTGATAGTGACTGCCCAGTACAATTGCTAAAAACATTATTTGTCAAAATGACACCCTGAAGCCGACAAGTTATTTTGTCATATCAACAAGCTAGCTGGCAATTGAATCACCGGACCTGATGCAGACATGGTACACTACCAGACCAGTCAGCGCGAGGCAATTCAGCAGTTTCATGTGATATATTTGCAGGAATGCAGGGCTTGAAGAGAAGTATTCTTATAAAACTTATATATAAGTAACATATATTTGCAACATAAATAAATTAATAAAAAAGAGCCAAACAGATTACAAATAAAACAATCATTTCAAGTGTAAAATTTAAAAATGATTTTATTGGTTTATCAACTTTTATGAAGAAATAATCATGACTTATTTGCGTAAATGGATAGTTCTAATGTTTAATGAAATTGTATTATATTGAAACAGCCAATAGTCTCTTTCAGGTACTAAAAAATGCATTTGATTTAAAAACATACATTTGCAAAATAAATAACCGTAATTAAAAACGAGCCAAAAAGATAACAAATAAAAATATCATCATTTCAAGTGTAAAATTTGATAATGTTTTTTTATTGGTTTATCAGATTTAATGAAGAAATAATCATGCCTTATTTGTATAAATGGATTACTCCAGTTTTTGATGTCAGTTAATTATATTGAAAAAGTTGGTAGTCTCTTTCAGTAACTACAAAAAAATCATTTGACTTGAAAAAAAAAAATGATCTTCAGATACACTGCACACTCATGACGAGCCACTTCTACTCAGTGCCTTGATGATGCGGGCTGTGAAACACGGCATATAATGTTCATGACTGGACATAGCAATGAAGCGTCTGTTCGCTACTACAGAAACTACCGAAATAAAACAACAAATGCCAAAAAGTCCTTTCACCGTGATCTGCGCAGACTAACAATGAGCTCAAGCAGTCAGTAAATAAAACGCAAAATCAAAGACAGCTTCAAAGTGTAGATTTGGAGAACAAATCAATGAAACTGGACATGTTTGTTCCGTCGGAATGCAGTTTTACAAACTGCAACTTCAACTTGTCCGGGGGATTCAAATTTGACAAATAAATATAAATGATTCTTACTAGTTAGAAAAGAAGTTATTCATGTTGTATTTTTTCATTGTGTTATTGTTTACGTTTTAGAATTTAAAATATATGGTAT
>VMBQ01001471.1:147960-164669 GCA_007657795.1 Dreissena rostriformis
CGTAAAAATGTATGTTTGAATTTGATTTTTAACCCAAACTTGTACATTTATATAATCCTTTTAATGATCATCATGATTTAACAAACACACCTTTTTAAAACTATTGATGATTTTGTTAAGTAATTTTAGAAAAATGATGACACTAATTCAAATGATTATCATAAAATGAAATAACAGTCGGGAATTTGTTTAGCACACTGTTTACCACATTTAATGATAAAAAATAATTGAATCTGTACGAGTTTTTTTCAATGTATTGATGTGTTAAAATGAATATAACGTACCTGACATTGGAATATCAGTGTGTCACTGATTATGCAAATATTATGAAAATCGGATATTTGTAGGTGACCCCGTTGTTATTTTATGTATGGTTTGGTGTTCAAGTTAATTTTAATAAAGTTTATGGTTAAATTTCTTTTTTTAATTTTTCAACATTTTTCTATGTGTATTATGTCCCTTTAACTGGGATTCAATGTATAATCTTTGTATAAACAAATCACATTATTAATAAATTCATTGCTCATAATCATATATTGGCTTATTTCCATGTGCTGTCATTGTGTCATTTGCCAGAACATGCACAGAACTTCAACTGTATTGATAACTGGTTACATACATCGCTAAATATATAGTCATGCAAATAACCATGTCCTTTGTCAAATGTATGTGTACAAATTATTTGTACATATGTTTCCACTGAAAATTAAACAAGTTTGTTGCGTTAATACAATATGATTTGTATATATTATGTTTACTTTTCCCACATTAAAGTTTGATTTTCTAGTATAAATACAACATTGTATGTATATACATATACATTTGTTGACCTGTCACTTTAATCACATTTATTTCCATTTGTAATAAAACGTTTGTTTAATTATTTTTAACATTTTCGGATAGTTCAGAGGCGTAGAATGGGTAGTAGATAACATTACGACTCCCACTATCGCATCAGTCCTTTATTTTTTCGTAAGTACTCACAAAATATCTTATATACAGTAACACTTACAGGAAATATAATAACGACTACTCAAATTGATAAAATCTTTCTTTATAATTGTGTTCTTATACTTTACTTCTAACCATTCGAAATGTTCTTTAAAATAAAAGTCGTGAAAATCGCACCTACTAGGCGTGATACCGCTATGAATTCAATAGGTTACAATAGACTAAAGTTCANGTGTGCCAAAAATATGGGGTGTGTTTTTCGACTAAAATTATAGATATGGATATGGTTTTGAGCATCTTAGTATAGATATGGGCATTGAAATCAGAAATTCGCTTGTATATAAATGCATATAGATTTGAAAGTATCAGTATCAAAATGGGTATGGTAAATGTATATAAATGGGAATCAAAAAGTAAATTTCGCCCAGCTGTATCCGCAATCACATAACATGTAAATATACAGGTGTAACTTGGAACATTACTGTCTCTCCAGAGAGTAGGAACCAGACTGATAGAGATCTGGAACAAATTAATTAGTTCTACCAGCATTATACAGTGGTATACTATCCCTGGGTACAATATGGTGACATGTCATTATATAATGATCATGAGATCAATACATTTTCTGATAAGCCATTTAGCCCAGTCAAGCACTGTATGTATGTGCCTCTCACAGTGATCAACTTTTTTTTTACCAAACTGAATACATGTACAATGAATTATACTCTGTCATTGTGACATCTTGGATAATAATACATGTTTTGTAGAAAATTGATTTTGTGTGGAATCATAATCGTTATCACAGTCTTTGAAAGTAAATTAAGAAAACATATTTAATTTCCGGTCATACTTAAATATTGTCAAAAGTTAAAAACATATTTTAAATGGAGATTTGTATTGAAATGGGTCCAGTTTATCAAAATTCTTGTATTGAAATGGGTCCACTTTCTCAATGGTGTCGTATACAAATNCCCCCCCCCCCCCGTGGCCGGGTGCCTTTAAGCGTCTTATACGTATCCGGGATACATTGTAGTTTACTTAAGAGTACCCGGGGGGCCGGGGTACTTTTAAGTAGTACCTGAGCCGAAAACGACCAATTGAGCTAAAATATATAGTTTGGTTCGCACTATTTCAGTTAAAGTTATATAAGTAATGTAACCACGTGTGAAGAAAAGAATCATCATCGCATGTCAAAAGACAGGTATGCTGTGAAAACATTTGTTTCGTAAGTTTTACAATTTAAAAGATACAATTTATGAAGATCATACTCGTTTTAAAAAGATGCATTCACACGAACACCAGATAGTACGAAGAAACATACCTTACTTCGGTTATCCTTACTCCATATTTTTTCAACGCTAAAGTTTTACATATACATTGCTAAGTGTTCATAAAATTTAATGGACCACCGTCTGGTATTGTCGACACTCTGACGAAAAATGAAATGTTTAAGTGATGTCAACATTTTAACTACGTCATTATGATTTAAAATGTATGATGTCATTTATGACGTAATTTAAAGCTTGTTTTACTACTGCTACGTGTGTTTACAACGGATAGCTCCTCGCATCGTTTTTTTTTGGCGCGATTAAAGGCCAAACAACACAGAACACTCTAATTCAACGAATATTTCGTAAAAAAAAAGTGAACCCATTAACAATCAGTGATCCTTATAGCAATAGCCAATATTTCAACGCCAGATCTGGTCTGATTACATACATTTTAACGAGATACAAAATGCTCATTTTCTGTGGAAAAGTTTATTGCATTTTACTTTCCTGTAACGATATCAAACAACAAACGAACACTAACATGGTTCATGAACATATGTTGAATATATTGTGCCACAAACAATTAAAAAGGCATTTTGTTTCTTGATTTTTTTATGTGTAAACTTTATTTAACGACATATTTGTTGATTTTCAGTGTTAATGGGGCTATAAACAGCGGCTTGAAGGTAGGCAAACCCCGATTGATCGTTGTATGAAATACGTGTTCAAGTGAAACACCAAATTATGAATTGTGGAAGGTTTCAACAGCAGATAAATTACATTTAAAACTGTGGTTTATATATTTACCAGGAGGGGTCTATATTAACAGACTTTATTTTAAACGGGTCTTATTTTGACCCCCCACTCTTTGATCCACAAAAAAAACACACACAAATGCATCGGGGTTTTTATGTAACACAATTAATCTTTCATTTTTAAGACATGTCCACCCAAAATCACGCAAGGAAGCGCTTAAAGTACGCCCCAAAATCCATGACTATGACTTTGGTTATGGTGCGTAGCGGCCATATGGGTCGGAAGGCAGCTGTAAAAGCGTATGGCGTTCCGAAAACAACGCTATCAGACGAACTTTCGGGGCGAGTTCCAAAAGAACTGACGCGTGTCAAATGGGAGGCGGCTCTCACAGGTGACAAAGATAAACTACTTGTGAAATACGCGAATTCAATGTGTCTATTTACGAAGAAGAACAAGTACTTGTGATAATCGTTGATGGTCGTGAGCCTACATGCAAAAATAATTCACCCGGCAAGGATTGGTTTTTCGTTGTTTTACGACGACATTCTCAATGTCCTTCCACAAGCCCATAAATTCTTGGCATGAACGGTCAGAGAAACCCGAGATATGGTGAAAGATTGGTTTGCGGGTGTAAAAAACTAACTCAAGAAAGAAATCCCTGACTATGAAGACCTTCCTAAGAACCCGAGACGAATTTTCACTGCAGATGAAACTAGAGTTCCTCATGCTGTCAATGATGGTAGTGTACTAGCTCCAACCGGAGCGTTTCATGTTTATCAAGCGGTGACATCATACGAGACAAAGGTCACCATGATGGCAGGATTCGATGCCTTTGGGGAATATTTGGACAATCGCCAAATCCAGAGAGATACCGATAGACTGTCAAAGTGGAGTGATACATCGTTACTAAAGTTCAATACCGCGAAATGCAGTAGACGTCGCGTCAGATGTTGGCGTACAACGCTATTTTCCCGGCTAAATCAGTCTGCTAACATCGTTCAATCTCACCATTCTTATATCAAAATAAAGTATGTAATTTCTTTTTTCACAAATGATGTGTTGATGAATTCATATCGTACCAGACTGGCAATATAATTCGCCTTCAATAATGAAGAACGTTGCGAAAACGTTGCGTACGATGTAACAAAATGCTCCACAGCGGACCATTCACACTTTAGAAAAGTCAATTATATACCTGTTTTTCCGCCAATGTTAAGCACACATCGACGTGACGGTCAATGACCATTACGTCATAGTAAAATTGTTTATGTCGGGTTGTTTTGGATAAAACAGAAAATTAATTGAACTATTCTTGTAAAAGGTAAGATTTCATTGATATATTTTTTAGAATTTTTACCAGCCCATATTAAATTGTGTTATACTTGTCTTTTGATTATTTTTGTAGAATTTGCGACTGCTGAACATATTAATTGAAATTCAATCCCTTTGTCGTCATTAAAAAATTACAGCTGCATTTTCATTCGACATTTAATAACATACGCGTTTATACTTAATACAATTATAAATAAATATTCGTTTGTTGTTTATTATTTTTTGTATAGTTTATAATACGCGTCTACTTGTTATGAACTCCAGATGTACAATTCCTTTAATGTAATTCAATGCCATAATACACGCGTCTGTCTAAATAAATAGCACAATAAATGCGTTAACTTAAGTAGAAGTTAAAATACTTACACTGACTGGAATACAAAGGCACACCAACAGAAGGTCCGCAGAGGCGAGGCTGAACAAGAACATGTTGGTGATCGTCCTCATCCTCTTGACCCTAGCAATGGCAAACAGCACGAGCAAATTGCCGACGAGGCCCATCAGTCCAACAATACCGTAAATGATAACGGTCGGCAAGAACTCCTCCAGTGGTAAATGGTTCATTGAATACATGTTATACAAGATATGCATATATGTACTTTTATTACCTTGTGGTTTCCTTTAGATTAAAAAAAAATGGAATAAATATGAGTTGCATAAAGTGGGTAGAAAGCAAACAAGAGGGCCATGATGGCCCTGAATCGCTCACCTGACTATATAATCCCAAACCAGATTCAATCAAGATAAACATTCTGACTAAATTTCATAAAGATCTGATAAACTGTGACCTCTATCGTCTACACGAAGTTTTACTGAGATTTGTCCAGATGACCTACTTTATGACCTCAGATGACCCATATACAATCCCAAGCCAGATTTCATCAATTTATACATTCTGACAAAATTTCATTAAGACGTGATGAAAACTGTAACCTCTTTCATCTACACAAGGTTTTACTAGAATTGGCCCGGTGACCTAATTTTTGACCCCAGATGACCCATATACGATNGGGGGGGGGGGGGGGGGGGGGGCACTGGGCTGCAGTCTTTTTCGCCGCGCGGGAACGTGGGAATTTTTTAACTTGAATACATAGTCGACCGTATGCACCAAAACCTTGAAATGCTAATTGACAACATTTTATATTGTAAACACTCCTGGTAACATCAGAAAAGAAATTATGTTCGCTTCATTAGGAATATTAGAACCCTACTTTAAGTATGTTTATATTGTTTGAAGATATATACATGTTGCTTACTAAAACAGCAAAATCTAATGCAATGTTTTATAACGTAGGCACGTTGACTGACATCACCCCCTGTACGTCGATAATCCAAACTTAAATGGATAATTCAAACTGAAGAAAAAAATGTCGGACGAAACTGAAACTGAACTGAAAGGTAGGTGATTATTTTATCATTTTGCTAATTAAGTAACTATAAGGACGTAATTGTTCTACACGTGTGATAATGAATGTCTNTGCGCGACAGTCGCGGCGACGCACGATATTTTATTATTCAAATATCGCCCGTATTTTCCGAATCTCATGTATCGCGGTCTAATTTCAGACCGCGACACACGACACACGAAGCGATACTCTATATTTTGCGCGACAGTCGCGGCGACAAGCGATATTTGTACTTTTCAAATATCGCTGTATAATATCGCCTGTCGACTGTCGCGTTTTCAAACATTTATCATCATCATCATCATCATCATCACCGTTGAACGCGACACACGACACACGAAGCTTTACACGATATTTTGCGAGACAGTCGCGGCGACGCACGATATTTCGCGCGACTGTCGCGGCGACCCACGATATATTGAAAACGATATATCGCCTTTTGGACAAGGACGATATTTCGTGTTTAATATATCGTGCGTCGCCGCGACTGTCGCGCAAAATATCACTTCGTGTGTCGTGTGTCACCCTTGATGAAAGAAGGGCTAGATTATATATGGCACTATCCGGATTCCGTAAGAACGTGACCTTTTCTGCAGGCGTATACATAAAAGAAGTCATCAGGATTAGTTATGAAACCATAGTCACGGCTAAAATGTGATCAAGTACGATAATACCATCATTTCCTTTGCCTCAGGTATATTGCTTTAAATTAAATGTCAAAACATCCGGTCAACAAGGGTAAAACGGATAACGTCATTTAGGCCATTTCTGACCACATGATGTAATCGTTAAAAGTGCGGATCAGCCAATGAACAATTAGCACGTGCCAATATAATTACTATTGACCAATCAGCAGTTAGTTAAGATAATGTTCGTTTACACGTAATGTACATGTGTTGGTGTTCGGTTAAAAATTTCATTCTGCGGGACAGAACAACGATCACGGCCAGACAAGGCGGTCGCACTATTTTTGTTGTCGTGGTCGCCATTTTGGCGGCCGCTGTAATATTGTAATTTACGAACATTGAAAAAACGTTGTGTTAGATATTAATAAGCAAAAATAAATCGCAAAGAAAAAAACTGAAATCGACCTGTTTGTTGCTGTGTATCCCAACAAATATGTTACAATATGATAAAGTTAGAGACTAGTAAAAAAGGCACTAAAATGGTTGCAATCCACTAGATAAGCCGAAAAAAAGAAGGTGCAAAAAAAGTCGATTTTTATTTGTGTTGAATTCTTTTTATGCCCCCGAAGGGTGGACTATAGTTTTTGAACTGTCAGTCAGTCTGTCCGTCCGTCCGAATACTTGTACATTGGTCATAAATGGGCACCAATCGACCTTCCCCGGTTTTAACCGGCGGTCAATACTCCCGAGGTGGTCATTACTGGTCAATACTGGTCGATTGAACTTTACCCCCAATTCTAATTAATATTCCATGCTAAATTAAACAATATTGATAATATAAATTAAACAGACATGTTGCTAATAATGTCTTAAGCTATTAATACCCACTATTTTATACTGTTCATGCAATGTGTAGGCTAATCTCTCAAAATTTTGCAAATTAGTCAAAGTTGGCCATTTATTGGATAACTGAATATTGAACAATGATGTGCATTATCAAAAGTATATTCAATGTTTTTGAGATAACACATATGAACATGTCATCATCATCACATCATACAGGCATTGACAAAATGTGTGTTGTTGAACTGTCACAAAATTGCTAAAACAACACGACTGTCTGCCAAGTGCCAACCTGTCAATTACTGTGTATTAGCTGTTCCTCATGCCCCACTGTCCCCACACAACCTGTCAATTACTGTGTATTAGTTGTTCCTCATGCCCCACTGTCCCCACACAACCTGTCAATTACGGTGTATTAGTTGTTCCTCATGCCCCACTGTCCCCACAGTCTTCTCACAGTATTCTCACCTATACATTTTGGGGCACCCAAAACTGATTATAGGGCCTTAAATGGCACCTTTTTGATACGACCCTTACTTGTCATGCATTCTTGCCTAGATTTCTTTAAATTCTTTTTCGAAAAAATAGTCAAAACATATTTTATTTTCCATTGATATAAAAAAATTGAAAAGAAGAGTCTAGAGTAGACCCACAATTGGAAAACATTATTTGTTGGCAAAATCAAGAACTTTGATTGCTTATTCATTTGAAGACCAATTGAACTTTTAAATATGAAAGGAAAAACAACTTTATACAGAAAGGAGACAAGTTAGAAATAACTATTAAATTGATAGCAAGTTATCTCCTTTTGTTGGAGTGATCTGAAATAGCCTTAGGGCAGATTTTTTTCATTGTCAATATCAGAGACATAACACCGCATGCATTGTATTACCAATTAAGGTTTAGGGGCCAGATTTATAACCCTAGAAAACACAAGAATTCTGTTTTTCCATCTTCTTATCAAATACATGTAGATATATCAATAGATCAGTGAAATACTATGGTAACTACAATATTAATACGGGCAAAAGCACGCCGCTTAGCGGCGTGCGTTGACCGTTAATTTGTATCACTTTTCTGACATACAAATTGACTTATCTAATAGGCTATTGAAGTCAAATATTTCCTGCCTGCGTCATCCATTTCGCGATGCAAAATCATAGACCACTGGAGCAACATAGACATTTCGACAGACGCTATATCACAGGTAGATGCATACCTCAAGAAATAATACTTCACAGCAGTGATTATTGTGTAGCGAATTGTACTTTATGTCCTTGTATTATATGTTTTTCACCGCCCAAAATGCGATTTTTTGCTCTAGTTTGTTATGCTTTCTTTTTCCTGTTTCCCGGCCTTAAGCCGTTAAGGGAACAAGTCATATTCCACAGACTGGTTTACTACAAAACGCGATAACTCTCGGCAACACAATTTTGGTAAATATAACCCGTCTAAAATGTATTGCAAGAATCCAGATTTCTTTCGAATTTATTTGTTTCGATCTGTTCGATATCTAATTGTTATTATTATCATCATAAATCAATATACGATTGTTTAAAAATAATGTTTTTTCAAAACATTATAGTCGGCATCTGTATTCTCGCGGTATTTCAAATGCGCCACCCTACTGTTCGTGCTGTTGACATGTCAGAGTTCGTGACCCAATTTCCATTCTCTTTCAGAAAGCAGTTTTACATGTGATCATTAGCAATGACCTGGTAAGTTGCGGTTGTAATCTATCAGAAACAAGTTTATTTACAAAATGTATCGATATTGCGATTTAATGTTCTGTATTTTAGCTTAGTTTCACTTCTTTATATTGTTAAAACCTCGTCTGCTCGCACTTTGCCGAGGTTACATATCACTATAAAAAATTGGCATAAACCCATAAATCTAATACTGTTGGATGTCCGCACCAAATTATTCCAGATTGTTCAAAATTAAACAAAAAACGTCTGCATCATTTATCAAATTTTAAGATTTGTGTTCACTGTTGGTTTTCCATTTTAAGAAGCTGTTCTGCCAAGCACTAGGCATCACACAAGCCATTTTATTGAGCAAAACTGACAGTTTTGGTTTCCAAAAATCAACAAAGGAGGGATTCCTGAACTATCAAAGTGTCCATGGAATAAAGATTTTAGCAGCTATGGTGATCTTGTTTATTGGTTCTCTAGGTTAACTTCAAAGGAACATTTGTGAACTTTTATAGAACTTTGTAGAGTCTATATCTGTCTGTCTGTAAACAAGAAGCAGCTATCGCATTATAAAGACCAGATGTGCAAACATTGTCAATGGGTTGTTAAATTAACAATTTGAAGGCAATTAACATGTTGAAGAAAAGCGATAGTTCCAATTCAAATTAAGCAAGACAATGTAATTATAGACAGTAGCAACTAGCTTAATAAATTAATAAATTGGCTGTTAATTGTTGTCCCATGATAAATATTTTATACGCTAGAAAACAACCATCATTGTTTTTTTGTTTTAAAGGTTATAAAATTGTATTTATAATATATTGATTTGAATAAACTGCATACTATTCTGTATTATACATTTGAACTTTTTTTCATAATGCATCTAATAGATTATGATACATAAGGAATTCACTCAACAGTTTTTCAAAAGATAACATCACTTTGTAAGTACATGTACGTAAATAGGCTTGTAAGTTGATGACAGTGTTTAAGCATTGCTTATTGTGTTACCAGTCTTGTATGTGCAAATAAATTATATGAAGTGTTTTGTATCGCAATGCATTACCATATATGTTTTATATACGTACTGAATATACTAACATAATTTACATGTTTCTTCTAGCGGCTAAGCCTAGAAAGACTGACATATAAATAAGCTCATATGATTACTGAAATATCTGTGTTTGTTGTGTGTGTTATTAGAATGTATAAATTAAAAGAAAATATAGATGATACAACCATATGTTTGTTTGCATTCAAATATTTACTATACAGCTACAAACTAAGTGTATGCAGTTTATACTGATTTTTAAATTACAACAAAATGGCTAGTTTTTAGTGGAAACATATTTTAAACTAGGCGACAATAGCTTGCAAAAAAAAAAACTTAATCCCAGTTAGATACCGGTATTTATGAAATATTTCCATTGCAAAAAAAAAGATATTCTATTGTGTCCACCTGGCGATCGGGAGTTCACGAGTTCGATCCCCACAGTCGGAGCGTTTTTTAATCTCCACCAAAGACACCAAGTTCTGGTCCTAGTCCTAGGAAACAGACTCGAGAGCGTTTTCAATAAGCCTTAGGCTTTAGATGCAATCTAGCTTAAATAAATAGGTTTAAACTAAGATATCCTTCAGTTCACATAATTATACATTGATAATCCTGCCAAAATTGATTTGACACATTACATTATTTTGATTTTGTTTAATCAGTTTATGCTTGAATCAACAGTTTTATTTGACTTGAGACATTTGGTGAAATAACCTGTTTCCTGGGTAGGACTGGTACTTGGCATTTTAAGGGTGATCTAAAGAACGCTCCCACTTAAGGGATCAATAGCAAGATCCCCTAGTCACTAAGCGGACACCATATCTACTACGCCGCAGCCACTGAACCAGCTTCAAATTCCAGAGGCTGAAAAAGCACACAATTTTAAGATTTTAAATCTTATGTTAAAGCTTGGCAGATGTAAAATGCTTTTTTTTCATCAAGCAAAAAATAAGATTGTTTTTGTCTGCGTTACTTTATTATTGAAACAATCATAATGTTGTGTACACAATAAAGTCCAAATATTTATTACAAGACGTGGTTATCAAATAAGCTTTTTCCCGTAAATTAGGTTGCACCTAGTATCATATTAATACTTTAGTAACAGATGTGATACACTGAGATAAAGATACTGGTTTAGTCCTTATGTATTTGAGGGCGTTTCCATAAATAAAAATAAATAAATTGTACAGCTGTAAAGATTTGTTCACCCCATTTAAAAAAGGGGTATATTGTTTTTGGCCTGTATGTCTGTCTGTCTGTCGTTCTGTCTGCCTGTCTGTCTGTCTGTCTGTCTGTCTGTCATTCTGTCTGTCTGTCTGTCATTCTGTCCCAAAACTTCAACTTTGGTCATAACTTTTGCAATACTAAAGATTGCAACTTGATATTTGGCATGCATGTGTATATCATGTAGCTGCACATTTTGAGTGGTGAAAGGTCAAGGTCATCCTTCAAGGTCAAAGGTCAAATATATAGCTTCAAAGCGCAGTAGGGGGCATTGTGTTTCACCAACACAGCTTTTTTTTACAATAAATAACTCAAAACAAATGTGTATCAATTACATAATAATGATTGATTCAATATAGAATAGCTTAAAGTCTTCCTTTGTGATGTTTAAATGCTATAATTTTCAATCGACCAGTATTTGTGATATACAGGCCACCGGCCCCTGACACAAGTTATGGAACATAATTGTATATATACAAAAGCACGTGTGTTCATAACATCATCAAGCATGAATTGGTTTTGATTTCGCATATTGGAAAAGGTAGTAAAAGATAAGTAGCTACCCTACAACGTAAGTAACTCATTACGTCTATCTAATTCAAGGTATATATACGATGCTTGATTCTTAATTTAACTTTCATTTCGATTTGACATTAATATATGCAATTCTATTACATTGGGATTTATAAGAAATTTACTCCGAATAAATCGTGCCCTTGAATCCTTAAACATTGGACAGATAAGAACATGCTTTAGTGAGTGTGCAAATGTCCCACGTTGATTTTATTTGCTGCTCCATGAACAGCTTCACCGCTTCCTCAACGCCTTTTAACGCCCTTACTTTGCCAATGGGGTCATTTTCTCTAAAGCTTTCATATGGGAATATTTTTTTTATCGTTACCACGTCCTTAGCATATGGGAAGATGCCTGACTTTCGGAAAGCCGACTGTATATTGACGGGTGTCATTGACTTAAGGTAGGCTCTGCTAGCAAGTGTGCAAAGTTCAAACCGTGTTTTTTGCTGACCCATGTTCTTGGCCAAAAATGATGCACATTCTGAATTATAATAATTCTTGAAGGGTCCAAAAACGCCGAAATCGAACGGCTGGAGAAGATGGGATGTGTGAGCAGGTAGCACAAATTGAACAACGTTGTGTTTCTTCGCCCATTCGATGGTGTCAATCGAAACATGTGCAGCATGTCCGTCGTATATTAGCAGAACGTGTTGACTTGGATTCGCATTCATACTGTTAACGTGTTGAAGAAAGTGGTTTTCCAGATACTCCTTAAAGATTTCTCCATTTATCCACCCGGATTCTGACATTGCGCAAGATGCTCCTGCTGCTGCACCGTTCATCAATGCAGGATCAAATCGCTTCCCCNTCTGACATTGCGCAAGATGCTCCCGCTGATGCACCGTTCATCAATGCAGGATCAAATCGCTTCCCCTTGAATATAAAGAACGGCGGGAGTGCATTTCCAATTGCATTCGCACAGCCAATTATGGTTGTTGTGGAGGAGCTGGGCGATGTTACGGCCTGTGCTTTTACACCAACGGGAGCTATTATGTTTTGAGGCCTGTGTTCGGGGGTGATGCCGGTTTCGTCCATGTGTAAGATTAAGTGGGGTTTGTCTAAGAGATTTTACGTTGTCAATGTGTTGTACAGATATTTAAAGTAGATGTCAATAGCTTTCGGCGTTTCTGATTTTGCTCGTGTGGATTCCAGCCTTTTAGCTGAAAGCGATGCGATTTGGTTTCCCCATCTATGCAGAAATCCATAGAGCCAATTGTTGCTCATTGGTTTATTGTTGGGTTTTCTACCAAACGAGAAGACCATGTCGCCTGCCAGGTTCTTCAGCCTCTCATTGGTGAGTCCGTAGCCAAGCTGCGCAAGCGTTTCGACGTAATCCATTAGCACCCGCTCCTCATCGAAATTCAAAATAGGGGCACCACCAACAACCGCGATGTCGTGCTTCACGTGCCCAGACACTCGATCTCTCAGCGTTTGTTGGGGGACTCCAAACATTCTAGCTGAAGTTATGACTTTGACCCCACTCTCATGAACAGCCTTATACGCGAGGTCCAATGACTCTTTATCATATTGACGTCTCGTTATTTTTAGTTTTATAAACTTAGTGGGTCTTTCCTGAAAGGAAACGTTTCACTTTAAAGCGTGCATGTTTGTTTCACTCACGCACTCAACTCACTCACTCACCCCTCACTCCCCTAATGTACTTATGTTCATTCCTTTACAAACTATCTAAGTCAATATTTTTTTGGATTTATGAATACTGTACTTCATAATAAATGAAAATAAAACGTAACACATTGAATGGGCCATGGTATTGACAACTGGCGCGTTAATTGATGGACGTGTCTTTTTATTCTATCGCTAACTGAAATAAATAACCGACGGATTACAGTTAACGAACTATCGTATACATCACGCATCTGCATGTGGTGATTAGACGAATGTCAAGGACAGCTGAGGATGCAAAATGATTCGCAGAAAAGATGGTAAATAAGGTGAATTTAAACATTTAGACTGATAATTGTGAAATATGTCATATACTCTTATGTGTTTTAATACGATTATATCTGTTATACCTGCTTTTTCCGCATGATTCCGCTTCTAAAAGGTGAAAACTCGTCCGCTCAAAATATACGAACAGTATTCGGATAAGCTGCTTCGGCACGAGCTTTGATTCTAAGCGATTAACACTACGTCACGATACAATGAGGAGGGCCGATACGATGAGAATTAATTATACGTTAACTTAATACGCATTTGATGCAATCTAGTGATGATATCAGATTGCGTGAAAAAGCGAAAATATTTTTGATGTGTATTATTAGAACAACGTATGCACAACATATATGAAGCAAACAAATACAAATAAACTCTCTGAAAAAAAACGCTCTTTCGTGTTCTTTAATTTGATGTATAATAACATATGTGATGCTTTCTAGTTACCGAATGGTTATCATATTCGTTGATCTAACGGAAATTTCACACCGTGATAATCGACACGTATGNTGGACAAATGTTAAATAATGTAGTAAGTAAATGTTGTATTGGTATAATATTCCAAGGGACATTCGTTAGTCTAAAACCAATATGCATAAAGCAACATAAACTAATATTTACACACAAACACAAGAAACAAGAACAAACTTAGAGTTAGCTTAATTATAGTATTTGACACCAAATAAGTAAGCTTACACTTTGTTAACAATAACCTAGACACACTTTTAGAACTGCTCACATAGATTCCTGCATCCAAACTCAAGTCCTGGCTTATAAAAGATCGTATGACCAGTTGAAATTTCTACTGAATAATAACGTTAAAAAAGAAATATTAATCAACACGTTCCTGAAATTAAGGATATGAGAAAGATCATAAGAATGTATTTTTTCCAGTAATTGTAAATTATGTAATGTAAATATGTATCCCCTATGGCGCTTAGAACACTTAGTCCCAGGTAATCGTGCCTACCTTTTCTCCAGTCTCAGTGTGCTGAACAGTGTCGATGTCAAAGTTCAGGTTACCATCACAGTCCTGAGAATCGATACATGTTTGTACCATACTACAGTGTAGCAAAACTATTAATTAATCAGCCAGAAGCGTCAAGGAACAGTAATATTGATTATGACAGCCACTATTCGTACACCACTAGGCTAATGAAAATTTACTCCACGAATTAAGAAATGTTGGGTTCCCGGTTTGTAGAAGCGTCAAATGTGTAAGATTGCATAATAATTCAGATATTTAATTAAAATAATTAAATTGGAAACTGACTTCAGTCTTTTGTAATCTCTTTATACCTTCACCCAATCAATTAAAAACTAGATGAAAATGCATCGCTGTGCCTTTATGTTTGTCTGTGAAAGTTTGGCAAAGGTTTCAAAAAAATCATTATGATTTAGCAACCATATGCATCTTGATTCCAATGAAACAAAAACCCATATTTGCTCAAATCATTCATTGATTTAAATTAATCTAAAGGTCAATTAAAGATAGAATTACGGATATAATAATAATAATGGAATGGATATGCACCTCACAGAACAATTTCCCACTGCCATGTCCGAACAGCTCGTGCAAGCCCATGTGCAGTTCATAAGTGGGCACCATCAGTTTCGAATACAGATCCTGCAAACCCCGAACAAATATTTGAAAATATACTAGAGGCTCCATGGACTCAATACGCAAAGCTTAACACTTGAGGAAACGTCTGAAAGTAATAAAACCAATATTAGATAGCCGTATGATGTGTAATAAGAAATCTCGGATGCACAGCATCCAACAAAAGTATGACAATTTTAACACTTCTGGGAGTTTACTTCCCCTTTGAAGCGTTTGCTGGCGGCTGTCATTGTAATACACAACTTACATTGCGCACCAATATAGAATTTTGTGATTGCCCGGGACATAATGCATCTTGGCAGGATGTCGGGACACATTTAACAAAACCGAGACACTTCTAGTGAGACCAGGACATATCGAATGTGTGTTAATAAATACATCTACTGCATTTATACAATTATAAGTGCTATAACTGTATGTTCAAACTGCCCCCTAAGTATTGTTTTGACCCAAAAGTGTGACATCGACATTCAAAGTAAGAAAAACATGCAATTCTATATATTCATTTAATTAAAAGCAGAAAATGACCAACGAACAGTTACTCTGAAATTCTAGATAAATGATTATGATGTATGCACTTTCTCTCAGTGCTCCTTATCATTATATAACATTTGTATGATTCCCTTGAATACTAAGATAGTTATATCCAAAAATTAACAAGTTTTTAATCTACTCGCTACTTATGAATAAATGCTCCACACGACAACTAATCAAAGGACAATAACAATGAACATACTGAAGACAGAGTTATGATCCCTGTACTTGGCATTAAAGGTATTCAACCCTTAATACTGCAACAGTTATGTTCCACACAAGAAACGTACTATACATACAATAAACAAATGGCATTACCTCCAATATAATGAAAATAGTTGTCGTTTTTTTTGTATTGCACTTGATCTCCATATCAATTTTCAAAGGTCTACTTAAAAACCCTTATTACTAAGGGAATTATGCCATGCTCACGGATACCGCCCTCTCTAATGATAATAAGTTGCATTTGAATCACTTCAATACTTCTTATGTGATTACTATTACTAAAATCAATAGTCATCCTGAATAAAAATGAAGTCTAACTCTTTTTTTTTCAGAATCAAGAGCCATGCCTTTTTTGGCGTGTATGACAAGGATTGTGTAGCTTTTTCATATCGAGCTATAAGTTTAAACATTTTTTATGAGGACATATGCATACCTTGTCTGTATCATCAATAAATGTTAATCCAATGTAACAGTCAACCTTGAGTTTGTTGAAAAATGTGGTGTTTTTGAAGCCCTCATCTTGTCGTATATCAGCGTCTGCAAGTAGTTTATTATTGAGAAAAATATGATATTGTGCAAAACACTATAGAATATGTCATTACCGATGTTATGAACATTTTGAAATGCATTAAAACAACCTTAATGAA
>VMBQ01001471.1:168562-179742 GCA_007657795.1 Dreissena rostriformis
GTTCTTTGAGTAGCAAGAATGTAACTTGAGCCAGATACTGAAACTGTACTAATCTCATTCCTGTCTATGTGGAAGTGACTGTGGTTGGACAAGATGTTTTTAGTGAGCAGCAGAAATGGAACTGAGATCTAGCCAGACACTGGACATGTACTGACATCCAAATTGTTTAGGGGGAAGGACTGCTCCTGGGATAGTTTACATGTCAAGAATTACAGCCAAGTCTTGTCAGGTAAGATGACATTGATATCAATAACATCCACAGCCTCAGTGGAATGATGCAGCCCAGTCACAGATTGCATGCTGATTGCTCAAATGAGGTTAAATCTTGTAGATATGTGCTATTGTTATCAGTCATTGTCTGCTGTCGAATGTGTGTTGCATGTCATGTGTTGGCATTTTTTTAGCTTTTTACAACTTCCTTTAAACCACAGGATGGAAGTTAAAAAAGTGGACATGTTTTCAGTCCTAACACAATTGAGAAGAAATCCATATTTGATAAAGTGTATTAAAAATAAGTGTTGAGCATTGTATTTTTGAAACAGTTATTTATTGCAGTGAATAGCAACTTGGTCTTAGAAATAAGCAAGCCATTATCAAGCCTTTTAAGCATGGTATTTATCATTTGTATCAAATCAGTCAAATTATTTTGAATGAATAAGTTCATAAATGTAAAAATATATCTGTAACATTTAAGCCTGAGTATGACATGTTCATGTCTTTAGTACTAAAATATATGCAGGCCAGTATGAATTCAAGTTTCATAAAGACATTTATTTCTTCTCTAATTCCATGAAGTGAATGGAAAACCTTGAATTAACTTATAATTCCTGGACAAACAGAGAAGTTTGGTACAATTCTTAATTTTGAGTTGTTTCCCTTGGACTGATATCACTCGTACATCTCACTTTCATTTCAAATTGTAAAATATTGTAACCAATCTCTGAACAATTTGAAAATGCCATTAGGTTGGTGAAATCTATATCCCGAGACTTGAATATTAAAATATGCCCTTTTTCTGGTCTAAAAAATAGTCACATAGGTTTTAATTCGATTTCCTTGCACTGGGTATCACAACCAGACAATTGATTAGCTCACACATTATACTAGTATGCTAACTTTGTTAAAACTTATTACTATTTGTGTATTATTAACTGGTATGAGAGATTTGTTCTCTCTTTCTTGTGTTTGAATTACAATTAGAAGAAGTATTTAAACTTTATAATTATTTTCTCAAGGGAAATTATTATAGCAAATTCTGTTACAGAATCTTATTTTATCCTTTATACCGTCTAGCTATACTATTTGACCCTAACATATTGACTGATTAAATACATGAATGTAGCAGTAGCAGTATTTGTATTAAATTATATTTTGATGTTTTTTATTGGTTTTGTGGTAATGTGCTTCATTTACATATTATATTAAAAGTGGTAACAGTGGAACATGTATAGCAGTCTGCAAAACTAACATTTTCATCTTCATAGCCAATGTGGCTATGAATTTTTCAACATTTCATAGCCAGAGGCAATTTTTCATAGCCAATTTTGTTTCAAGTTTCTATTTTTGAGGTATACAATGCAAAATAGTATAAACCAGACCGTATTACTGCATGCATGTTCGTCATTCAATGTTTTTTTTTTTTTTTAAGAACGTCAAAAAGAAATTTTAAGCGACCAGGGCAACAGATGAGGCTCGTTTTATCGTTTTTACAATTTGTATTTGACAGAAAACGACTTTAAATAAAAAATCAATCATACAGAAAATCGATTATGAAAATGAAAAACGAATTGAACTCGATTCTTTGTCGTTTTAGTTGTTCCGTTTTCCGCCGTACAGCGTTTAATTATAATTAGTGTATTGTGACCTTTAGTGCGGCTGTAATATTTTCAGTTAGTTTATAAAGACACTGTTTTGGGCTGGTGTCAATATAAAAAGTTACTTCCGCCAAAATAATTTCGGGAAAATTTTCTCTGTTAAACGCAGACGGGTTCATAAATTGCATGCGTGCCCAATATTTTACAATTTGTAACGAGACCCAAACCATCAGGAAAAGACATTGTGAAGAGTATACCATCAGATTTAATAGCACAGGTGGTGACAGATTCTGAAATATTCGGCTCAAAACACCGCCGTGTGTCTCATTAACCAATTACATCGTGATTTCTACTGGCTTATTGTTGATGAAGAGGGTTTGGCAATGTGAGTATGCCCTGAGACTAAATGGCAGGAGTGTTGAAACTGGTTGAAACAAAATGACTCCATCATCCATTTGTCAATATAGAATTAATACTAATATTTACAAACAACCATTGTCACTGTGAATTTATAATGACTTAATTGGAAAAAGAATTGCTGGGAATTATAAATATCCAAAAATAAAGAGCTTAAATTATCTGATGAAGAAATATATGTACGTTTTGATCAAATTGTAAAAAAACTAATTTACAAATAGTTTGGAGGAAAAAAACTATTTGTTTCGAAAAGCTTGCAGTGAAAATTAATTGACCCAAAATCTTATCTGTTGCCCTGAGCGATGACACATACTTTATCCGAAAATGACATCCGAAAAAATGTATGTGTTTTGCACATGAAATAAAATGTGCATATCGTTTGACTGCAAAAAATGAAAACCATTTACTAAGACAATACGTAATCAATATATAATTTGGTTAACATATTGCTTAACTATATGCTTTTGAACTGCTTTACTTGGAGAAATCGATCACTGGAAATATTTCAAGATTGCGGACGATTGTAAGATTTTCAGAAAGTAGCGAAGAATTTTTGTAAGTTGCAGTTCATGTCCGTGCCATCCGATCACCAATCAGAAATAAAAAATAACATTTCGGGCAAAATTGGAACCAAGCGCAAGTTTCCAGAATGCCAACAACATTAAACTTTGTTATAAAGTGAACACGCACTCGAATGAATTTTTGTAAATTGGTTATTGTCGGTTTATTTCCAAACAGTCTTTTCGGATGTTTTTCGTCGCAATTCAGGCGATCGATAGACAATTTTTCCATCGCCAGACCTTAGATTTCATCGCATTGGCGATCAGGCGATGGATTAATGTTGCAGACTGGTATAGTAAAATATAAAACCCTGATGTGTTTGATGTTAATGGAGACTAAATGTAGAGGTAAATATTACTCTTAGAGGGATTGGCAGGAATGTTAAATACTGAGAAACATGCTGATGATTATTCATTGTATAACCCTTGTTCTTGATGAATGTTTTGAGCTTTTATGAGTATATTATAACGTACAGCTCAAAGTTCTTCCTGGTAAAGTCAAAATCCATGTAAAAATTATGTCTCACACATGTCTATAAAATCAAGTTCAATCAACCTAATACATCGTAACAAACATGATACCTGCTACTATCGCCATCAATTTACGTGTCTTTTGTGGAGAAAAGCTCAAAACAAAAACTTGATAAAAAAACATTATCAAACCGAAAGCGGAAGTTTTGAACTGACAATTCAATCTACATGTATCTTACAGAGGTTCCAAATATAGTCGCTGTATAACGTTTGGTTGATTAGACACACAATCTATCTTGCGGAGGATTCCGTAGATAATTGATGTAAACTTTTTGCATATTTTCAAATTCTGAATACTCAGCATTGTCCATTGCAAATACTTTCACATTTCCATGAACCGTTGACATTTCCATGAACCGTTGACATGTTCAAAACTTTGATTAATATCATTATTCTGGGAATACAAGATATCACATAAGTTGTTCACATTTGTGTATTAGGGATATATTAATGATCTTTTAGTGTTTATTTATGCCAGAAAAATAGTCTATGTGGCTCATATTACCGATTAAAGTTCCGCCTGGACCTCGAGGCGGCGAGTTCACATGGAAAAAACCTTCATCAGTTGCAACTCCGAGCGACCCAGAGGGTCAATAGCTGGAAGTTGGATTATCACGACTATGTAGAACCCTTGATAATAGTCTATCTGAATTGAATTGGGGGTGTTAACGAAAAGAAGATTGATTCTTATTATAGATAATAATTTAACGTAACAAATATTTAAATCTTTGTTTGCAAAATCTGGTCATTATGGTCACTGCATAATACAAATGAATAATGGACAACCATACAATGACAAAGACAATTTTGTTCAAAGCTGTATTTATTGGATTTAGTGTCCATTCTAATTTAAGATGGCAGTGTTATATTTTCTGTTTATTAAATTGCTTAAGTGCTAGCCTGTAACAAAATTGCATGGATAGCCTGTATATTATTTGTGTAAGTTAATACATGTAAATTAGCCATAATCTATATCAAAACATTTATTTTTCATTTATCATTTTTAACAACCAAAACATACCTCAAGAGCAGTAACACAGACGTTCTCTGTCATACAAATATGAACAACCAATAAGAAATATCCTAAAGGTTATTGAATTTAAATTAAAAAATGTGTTATCTGGCAGATACTATTATAAAATGTATTTTGCCTTTCTAAGTTTCTAAGACGGTCATAAGTTCGGATATTTTAATATAAGATTTAAACATAGAATATTCGAGATATTCGAATAATGACAAACAAATATTTGAATATCATTTACAGTATTCGTTCCCATCCCTAATTATAACATGTTTGTTGCCTTTCTAAGTTTTTCTTGTCAGCATGAATGTGGTTACACACCAACTAGTGTTTTCCGCTCAAAATTTGCAATGTTTGTTTGAATCTGGCGCAATGAATACATAGGAGAATTGTTAGCGATTATCTGATATATCTGTAAAGTGGTTAACTCTTATGGTGTTTATGAACTAGGATGTACATAATAGCAATACTAAGCTATCTATCCTGAACAGTCAACATTTTAAGCATGCCCTTCCGTTCACAGGATCTGCTTGACACTCTTCACCAGTTGTTATTTCCGTTGATAACAATAGTGACACCAAATTGTGTCTAGTATTAACATTAATATATTTAAGAGAAGACACAATCCTAAAATATGTTGTATGTTCCGCTATTGACTGATGTGGGAGGTATATGTTGATGACCCATCAGTCCATCTGTATACCCCTGCAAAATGTTGTTCTGCAGTTCATGAATAATTTGTGAAATGTTCATGAATTGTTCATGAACTAAGTTCATGAATAGTTCACGAATAGTCAGTGAACAGGAAATGAGGCGCGTCTGTAAAATAATATTGAAATTTAGTTCATGAACTGTTCATGAACACTAATGGCATGAAGTGTTCATGAACTATTCTTGAAACCTAATGGCATGAAGTGTTCATGAACTATGCTTGAAACCATATGGCATGAAGTGTTCATGAACTATTCTTGAACCATAATGGCATGAAGTGTTCATGAACTATTCATGAACCATAATGACATGAAGTGTTCATGAACTATTCATGAACAACAAAATTCTTGAAAAATTCTTCAGGGTTTAGCTGTTCATGAACAGTTCATGAACACTTTTCTTCTATTCATCAATGGCTCATTTCCTGTTCACGGACTGTCAGTGAATAGTTCATGAACCATAATTCTTCACGAGTTCATGAATTGAGGTCTTACAAAGGTTATCATAAGTGTTACCCAAGCTCAACAAACAGGTCAGGGTAGAAGAAACAAGTCTTGTATTAGCACTTAACATATTGATAGCAACATATAACAATAATTTGTATAGAACACTAACCGAGATGCAAGTGGTTTGATAATACTTTTTAAATTTCATAATACATCTTTGCACTATATGTTCATGAATAATTCATGTATTGAAAAGATCATGAATAGTCTCATTTTCAGTTCAAGAATCATTTACTAATCAGTGGTTTCCCTGAAATGGTTACACTTACAGTGGCAAAGAACTTGAAATGGAACCAATGGCTGATCAGTTTAGCCGGTAATTTATTAAAGACTTACATTTCCAAATATAACATAAACCATGTGCCTTCCGTTTCAACTTCTTGTGCACACAATATTCTTCCTTATATATAGATTTCCTTATAACGTTCTTAAACCGTTCTTTTAATTCTTCCAAGAACAATGACAGATCCTTTTAAGAACATATTGGATTCTTAAAAAGTCCATCATGTGTTCATTGTGTAGACCTGTTTAAGAACATCAGAAGTAAATATGTTGTTCAAAAAAGTTCTTAAAGTGTTCAAGAATAGTTAAAGAAAAATTCAACAACAGAAAAGGTCCTTAAAAAGTTATTGAACTGTTCCTGAAGGCAGTTCTTTAACAGTTCTTGTACAAATGTTCTTAAAATCCTCTAGAACAGGTCAAGAACTCTAACTTACATTGGTGAAAATACTATACATATTCATACTAACTTCACAGGTTTCACAAATCTACAAGATTAGTATGCTAGACATTTCAATATTACTTTCAAAAATATTTATGAAACATCTAGCACAAAGGAATTCATGAATTATTCATGATGGATCCTCAAAGTCTGTCTCAGAAAAGTCACCAGAAAAAATTGTTCATGAAATGTTCATCACTAAGTATTTATGGTTAGATGAAGAACTGTTCATGAACTTTGAAGTGTTCAACAAAAATTCATAAACTGTTCATGAATGTGTCTTTAGAACAGTTCATGTCCAAAAGTTCATGAACCAAGCTCAGGAACTTTTTGAGAACCGTTCATGAACAGTTCCTGATTGGCTTGAAGTGTTCATGAAATCATGAACAATATTTCGCAGAGGTAAGATTAACACAAAATAAAATGTTTCATATACATTTTTGTAACATAAAAAATGTTTACTATAAAGCTTTGATACTTGCATGGGTGATGTCCTTAAACACTATCAATTTCAACACACCCACTTCAACCCTACCTGATTTTACCGTTGACACTGACCAACTTTTGGCTCAGACTAATTCAGAGGGTCCAATCTCTTGTTTAATAAAAAAATACGCATTTCATCTTACATCAATTATCCTTCCTACAAAGCGTTTATACTTAATTAGGCCTAACAAAAAAATGTTGTGGTTCGGGTGACCCGACCCTACCTAGGAAAATGCGCCAACCCTCAAGTTTTTATTGGCCATGCTGACCCTGAACTTTTTTTACAGTTTTCCGGTAGGATAAATAGAATCGTAAGCGTATATAGGCTGAAAGCGTTTTACTGCTTACCCGACGATTACGCTAGCAACATCTATTGCTCATGTATTTCCTGGTAAAAAGCGTGCGAAAATGAGCGTGGGTGTATACGCTGTTGAAGGAAAATTTGTAGCAAAGTGAATGCTGTATCTTTGACGTTACGCTCTTTTAGGTAGTTTATTATTGAAACAGATAATGTTCTGTGTACTGATTTACCGGAAAATCTGGTCAAGACTGGATTTAATTTTGGTTATTGTGAAAACATGATTAGCAATGTTTAATTTGTTTTGACAAAAGAGATACAAATGTGCGAATGCAACAGCTTGCCGATATGGTCAATACTTACCGGTATTGCTCTAAATGTTGTTATTGTTTGAAATAATACGTTCAAATAAACTTAATGGAGGAAATATGTGAAAACCATCAGCATAGAATTACTTTTAAAACAGGCACCTTGTCAGGAGAAAATAAAAATATAAAATGAAAAAAATCAAAAATCAACCTACCCTACCTAGAATTTTTTTCAATGTTACCCGAACCACAACATTTTTTTTTTACGCCTTCATGGATGTTATCTATGAACAGTCTCAACACACCCACATCACCTGTCCTCAGGCCTTACATGGATGTTATCTATGAACAGTCTCAACACACCCACATCACCTGTCCTCAGGCCTTACATGGATGTTATCTATGANGGTGCTGCTGCTGGTGGTGGTGGTATCTGCAATAATCCATGTTACTAGACCACATCTGGCATTGAGATTTTTGCTATTGCTTTTAGGAACACTGATTTGTTATTGGGTAACTTTATTTTACGAAGTATTGTACGAAATTTTTGTTGATTTTTAGCTCCACTGGCCAAAGGCCAGCGGGGCTTATGTCATGGTCCTGTGTCCATCGTGTGTGCGTCCGTGCGTCCGTGCGTTAACTTTTTCTTTAAACATCTTCTTCTCCTAAACTACTGGTCCAATTCTGATGAAATTTCTCAGGAATGTTCCTGTGGTGGTGCTGCTGTTGGTGCTGGTGCTGGTGGTGGTGCTGCTGGTACTGGTGCTGCTGGTGGTGGTGCTGCTGTTGGTGGTGCTGGTGGTGGTGCTGCTGGTGCTGCTGGTGGTGCTGGTGATGGTGCTGCTGGTGGTGGTGCTGCTGCTGGTGGTGGTATCTGCAATAATCCATGTTACTAGACCACATCTGGCATTGAGATTTTGGCTATTGCTATTAGGAACACTGATTTGTTAATGGGTTACTTTATTTTTCGAAGTATTGTACACAATTTTTGTTGATTTTTTAGTATTAATTGGGCTTTTAAAAAAAACAATGCGGCAATGAGGCGCAGTTCTTTTCTTTTTTTGTCTACAGTAAAACAATTTGACGACTCTGGCAGTCACATTTGTTTACAGTAACACACTCATCGTGAAAGTTGTTAAATGCATTAACACAAATTGAGTTTTGTTATTATTTCTTGGCATGATTATGTTGTTTTTTGTGTTTTTTTTTAAACATGGCTGCCAGGCACTGGGGCAGTTTTCTTTAAAAGTTTTTTTGTAAAACCTTGCGAAAACCACCTGCTCAGAACGCTTAGTTCCATGAAGTCTTAGATGAGCGCCTTAGAACCTTTCTTTCTCTTGTGTCTTCTTGTATACCTTCAAGGCCAGTCAGGCCCTGGTCTGGATAAAAAAATCAGGTTTTAGTTTAACAGCACTTCCCATTGCTAATCTTAAATCATGACAATTGTTCAGTTGGTACTTTATTTTCTTTTGACTGTTAACTAAAGAACCTATCTCGTGTGCCCACTTTGCATCCTATCAACCCTTGTCGTTCTGCCACAAGGGATTTAAAATAAAACTCTAAAACAACTCTATGATAAAATAACACTGTGGTCACAGTGCACATGCTTTATTCATATAATATTGTCTAGTTTTTCACATTAAATTCTACAATTATTTTATGTAAGGCAATTGACCAATTACTGACTCTAATCATGATCTATACATCATATCTTGAAAGCTGTTTTTTTTCGCAAAGTATGCTGTCTCATCAAGTTTTTATGTCCCCCAGTCTATACTTGGGGACATATTGTTTTTTGCCCTGTCTGTTTGTTGGTTTGTTGGTTTGCACAAACTTAAACATTGGCCATAACTTTTGCAATATTGAAGAAAACAACTTCATATTTGGCATGCAATTGTTTCTCATGGAGCTGCACATTTTGAGTAGTGAAAGGTCAAGGTCATCCTTCATGGTCAAAGGTCAAATATATGGGTCAAAATTGCACAAAAAGGGACATACCGGTAGTGTTTCACAAACACATCACTTGTTTTATGTTATTTCTGCCTAAAACGCAATTTCACTACCAACACCCTACCAGCTCACATGGAAATTTCTATTATAGGTGCCCAAAATACATAATGATGTATCTTAATTATGACATGGCAGTGATGGGGTAAGATTTGTGCTATTTTACATTCTACATGTATTTCTATGAAGTCAGTCAAGAGCAACTTATTCAGAAAACGGATGCAACTTAATTAACTGCTATTCCTAGCAATCCGCTTTCTAAGTACTCGCAGTCAACAAGGCTGTGTGATGACCCTCTTGTTATACTGAANCATGTATTTCTATGAAGTCAGTCAAGAGCCACTAATTCAGAAAACGGATGCAACTTAATTAACTGCTATTCCTAGCAATCTGCTTTCTAAGTACTCGCAGTCAACAAGGCTGTGTGATGACCCTCTTGTTTTACTGTAGCTCTCTTATACATAGATTTTGACCTAGATTCTTACCATAATTGTATGCAGCGAGAATATTGATGGCCGATAGAATTGCGCACATGTTCATTTTTTGCATCTGCCTTCCTATCAAAAATAATAGATCTCATGCAAACACTCGACAATATCTGTAAGGCCCGGGATGTTAAGTCCATAAGACCTTTTCCCGAGCAGCATACTATTATGGTTTGTCAGGGACGGCAATACATAAATAACTGAAAAAGAAACCAGACTAAACTAGATAAAACATTGGCACCGAGGAGAACGGGAGGTCTCCACCAAAAATTAACATGGTAGATTGAGGTAATTTGTACTGATGTAAATATGGGGTGTGATATTATTTCATTATTCACAATACAGTTTATTTATAATGATAGAGTTAATATCAAATAAAGTATGGGTGTTTTTGTCCGAATAAATCTAGTTTTTGAGAAGCCCAGTTTATATGGAGCAAAATTCAGGGGCAAAGAAGACAATTTACCAATCATCTTTGTCCTGCTATCGTATATTTAGAAAACAAATCTTGTCTGTTTTAATTTTCTTGACAGTTGTCTTATTTAAAGACTTTTCTTGTTAAATATATATTAAAAATGGCAATAACATGACATTTTCTGGTAATGAAACATATAATTATTGAATATTTGAATCACAAGTTAAGATTCGAATTTGATTTGCAACCGAATACACAATGTATAAGAATATTCAATAATTTGGTTGTATACCTAGTTATTGCTGTTAAATTAATAGGATTTTTTTTTCCGAGCTGGATCTCTGAAACTTATGTTCCGCATTGAGGTCGTTTAGCTCTTACGATTAGCATCCCTCAGTTTTACTGATATTCTTTTTTTATGCTCCTACGAAGTTTAAGTTTTTCATTTGTCTGTGACAGTCAAAATGCACATTCGGAAGCTTGTGTTTTCAAGTCTTCTTTATTGATGAATTGGTCTGGATCAAATCTTCACAGCTAAATCCCCATAATATGTAGATGATTGTTAACGGAGGGAATTCGGCTGCAACTAGCTTTTGCAGAATTTTGGCCCTTTTATTTTTATTTATAATTGTCTGTTTTTTTTCTGATATAAAGATTGTGTTTCCAAGTTCTCTTTTACGGTCAAAGTTTCAAATTTGAAAAATCTTAATGTGCAGATGATCGTAAGGCCACAATTAAAATATTGTTGGTTTGCCCTTTACCGACCCTAGATTTTACAGGTGGGTAGATAGGTAGGAAAATTATTTTATTTTATTTGAGAAATTATATTTTTAATACACTAATAGTCTATGAATATTTATATCACTGGTATTAAAGCACTGTTGCAGTGTAAGAAGTCCT
>VMBQ01001472.1:22658-59109 GCA_007657795.1 Dreissena rostriformis
AATAAAAAAAAAAAAAAAAAAAAAAAAAAAAAAAAAAAAAAAAAAAAAAAAAAAAAAAAAAAAAAAAAAAAAAAACGCTACATTGACGACTTGCTGTTAAGGTTTGGTTTACACAGTATTACAATCTTAAATGAATTGCGAATTTGCTATAAAGGAATATGATAATAACCTTTATATATATATAACAAATTTGCATCGCTTAATATATTGAAGTAAATATTTTTACATCGTTTTTATAATTGAAAGCTTTCAACAACTAATGTTATTATGCGAATTGTCAGAAGTATTTAAAAAAAAAAACGAGTAACGCGCATACGGTCACCGTCTAAAAATACAATATTTCATTACGAATTTTTAGTTAAATTTCAGCATGTTTTAACATAGAAACACAGGAAACTCCATTTTTCACTGAAAATTATTTAGGATAAAGTGTTCAGAGCAAAAATAGTGGAAATAAAAGCTATCTTAAATGGATCATGCTAGATCGCTAAATATTTAGGCCAGTCATAAAGTTATGTCAATAACTCTTACAAAATCAACGGAAACATTGTAAATGCTTAAAGCTAGATGGAGTTTGCTTGCTCGGTGTTTGATACATGGTTTTGAAAGCGGTGTTCTTATTTTGGCATTTGTTATAGATAAATAAAAGACCATGTCTTACATGTTATATTTCAGATGGAATTTCTTATTGTTTATTGTTTTATTTTTATATTATATATTTTTAAAAGATATTTTTTACATTATTATAAATCGGTAGGTTTATATTTATGTTTCACGTTTATTTGAGTACGTTCTTTATCTTATTGATAGCTATAAGCAATTATACGTGTTTGAATATTGTCCACCGTTTTGTGTGCTTTAAAACATTATGTTCAGCATTATATGGATGTACAACGGAGAAGACAATATTGTTTATGTGCGCAAGGACGTATAACTGTCACTGTTGAACAAACCAAATAAATCTTATACCTACATATTACATACGTCAAATAGAGTTGACATGTATAACGTCATCATTATTTAAAGCATGGGCGTTTTCGTATCACTATAACAATGTGTAGTTCCATTAAAATGGAGATGTTTTAAATAAAATCATTATTTTAACAATTATTTTGTAAAATAAAAAAAATAAAACGTTTTAATTAAAATAACTTAATACAAGCTCTCAAAAATGTGTTGTCAATGTTATATAAGAACAATTCAAGTTTGTTTAAATATATAATATGATTTAAATAGAGTTGGTTGACATTTTTTTTTCGCAAGATGACATACTTATTGAGTACATCATTAGCATTCATGACGGTTTTCACTACAAAACAAGCAAATTCATTGAATTTATATCTCCCGCCAATTTCAAAATTTTGTGACAGACGGTCGGACGGAATGACGGACGGACGGAATGACGGACGAACGGATTGATGGACGGACAACGCCAATTCTTTATCCCTCCGCCTTTGGAAAAGGCGTCGGGATATTACGGAATTATGAAATTAACCCAGAAGTTTACAAAGAACCCACAAAGTTAGATTTTCATTCACTAAAAACCGGTATACCCCGGTATGTGTTTACTTCAAGAGGTGATATTAAGTCCTTTCACTGGCGTTCTTTTGAGTTCAAGAGTTTCATCGATAAATGGAAGCAGTTGAATGAAATAGTTGACTTTGCGCTAATTTAAGACTGCGATCACCTCCGAGATTTCAATAGCGCGACATGTTCACCCGCGCCATTTAGTGATCAGTAGTCACTAGGATTGAGAACATAACGGGGTTTTCTTGCTTTACAGATTATTATTGTGACGAAGGCTGTGGGTTCACCAACGAGTGCTGTTTCACAGAAATACACGTACCAGGACGGCATGAAGATGAAGAATGTTTGTTCCAGTGCTCCGATAAAAACTATGAACATTCCGCGCGTCGCGAAACGTTTTCTATGGTTACCACTTGCAACGGATCCATTGACTGTTCGTCCCTCCAGCAGAACCCCTGGGGACCACACCTGCCATTGTACTCACCAAGTCGTCACACACTCTTCATGAATGAACAATGTGCAGTATGTAATGGCGCTACGGACGGATCTGTGTGGAATGCCTACATTGTATGCAACAATCCTACTCCATCAAATATTGACACAATCCTCAGTTTCGCAACCTTCCCAAAATCATGTCGTGCATATTTTGTATACCCTTTTGACGATATAAAATTGTACAAAAATATTTCCTGTTTTATCTGCGACACCAATCTTATACACAGCCCAGAATGTTCAGACAACGATTTGAAAAGTCCACTGAAAACAAGCTTAGTCATGCTACTTACTTGGAATCAAGCGGCAACCGTTCCAAATCCGACTAGTGTGACAGATACAGCGTGTCCGATGGAGGTATGTAGTTTATATGAAACAAAGAGGTCTTTTGATACGTGCTGTGCAACAAAACACAAACCGACAAAAAGCACAGGTTACAACGGTCATTAAAAATTGCTTAAAGCTTTTAACGTGTACGATTTTTAAGTTAAATACTATTTACACACATAATGTATATTATCCTCGCTCTTTGAAAAGTGGGTTTAATGCATGTGCGTAAAGTGTCGTCCAAGATTAGCTCGTGCAGTCCGCACATGCTTATCAGGGACGAAACTTTGAGACTGAACTGAATTTTTGCAGAGAAGGGACTTTCTTTAAACGAAAAGTATCATGAAAGCGGAAAGTGTCGCCCCTGATTAGCCTGTGCGGACTGCGGACTGTACATGCTTATCTGGGACGACACTTTACGCACATGCATTAAACCCCCTGTTGACAGAGCGAGGTTCAGTTAAAATAACATTAATATACTCATGTTTATGTTATTGCATGCTTTCAGAACACGGATACTTGCAGAGTTGTGCATTGTCCTGTCGGACAGGTGCGCAATTCACAGGGTACGTGTATATACCAATCACCGAAATGGTACACCAGCGGGGTTGGCGTATTTGTAAAACTGTTCATATTACAAATTATCCTTTTACCAAACGGTTCAACCATTGATGATGTTCAAGCATTTTTCCAACTAAGTGACTTTTATATTTAGACGCCGATGGTTATTGACATCTTTGATATCCGTAAATACGGAGCGAATCAATAGGGAATATTATTCACTTACTTCAACGCTTATTTAACAAATAATGCATGTTCTTCTTCTTGAGTAATATAATTGTATTGATCTCGATCTACTTCTTATTTGTGCGATGATAATCGAATTTGTTAAGTGGTCTTTTTGTGTTCTAATTGTATTCGACATTGAGGTATTGTTTTAAATTAAAATCGTTTTTGAACCGACAGTATGTGGAGATCCTTTCAAAATTGTTTAAATTGTTGTAACTTTGTTGTTTAAATTAATCAAATAATCGTTGTTTTGAAATATTGTATGCATTCGTTTGTTCAGATCTTTCGGCAAGGGTTTAATGTCAAACCCATGTATACGTTAGATCTCGCTTTAGAAAAATTGTTTTATTCAAGTTGCCCGATTCGTTTGGTTGTATGTAATGTTGTATGGCTGTATATAAATTTTATTTCTGTTTAATTATGTAGTAATATATATGTTATATTTACAAGACTGTCATTGGTTGATGATATATTGTACAAGATAAGTATTGAAACCAAACGTGTATAACGTGTACAACTATTAAATAGTCAACTCTATGTATGTATAGTTTGTATTTATTCCATGCGGCTAAATAGAGAATATTATGTGAGTGTTGGATAAAGATCAAGTTTATCATGCGAGGCTAAGAACCATGGTAGCGCGAGGCTTGCCGAGCATGATAAACTTAATCTTTGTCCAAAACTCACACAATATTCTATTTATCCTATTATTTCTTCCATGTTAACATTAATAATGTTCAAATATCGCATTTTTAGACGATTTTGTTCTTCCGCAGTCGACAAACGCAGATTCTCAAATTTTGGAAATACACACAAATGATCTAAAAATAGCACGCGACAGGTTTATTCAACAAGGTGGGATAGAGGCTAGTTTATTCCATTTGGTGTTATACCGTCAATGCACGTCTGATAATGGGATAAAAGAGTGTTGGGTCGCCTTATACAGTATGTTTGTCGAAGTCTTCGTGTTTCATCTGACAATGTTTCATCAGCTTCGATACAACGCAATACGATATATTTCAAACGTATGGTCAGATTCGCTTAAATATGATACAATGTGATATCTGTTGAATTTGCGTGTTTTCCAATCAGAAATGTTCAAGTTGATGCGTTTGTTCAACGCCTTTTTTGTCTCGACATCATATTAACATGTGCATATACAATTGCTAAATATGATTTATGATATTACAATATTGCTGTCATGTATCTTCAAACTATCATACACGCTGTGCAGGGTTTTGACTGTCATTAACTTAACAAATGGTGTTTTTTTTTGCATATATTGTTTTTCTTTATTTACGGTATAGCCAAATTTATTCGGCCAAAATTAAAAAGTAAATAGTGTCAGACATCACTTTATACACGTGTACAGCATTTATTAACGCGAATAAACGATAAAATAATATTAGATCTACATTCAGTAAAAATACAATTAATGTCAATTCCACCGAAGGCCAATGACCCTCTAGTCCGTTCTTTATTTTAAATACGTGCTTGGTTTTCTTCCAGATCGAACCAAGGGCCATTGCATCGCTAGATAAACCCTTTTTCCACAATACCATCTTAACATTCAAAAAACTTGTAAAAAAAAATTATTAGAAGAAATGGAAAAAGTTGAGAAACAAGAGTATCTGTATTATTAACTTTTTATCGTTTTGTTTTAAATCTATAAACCATATTGTAATACATTTTTAAAATGTAAACCATATTGTTATACATTTTTAAACTGTAAGCCATTTTGTAATACATTTTTATACTGTGTTTATGCAATTCTGTCATGTTCATCATCATACGAAGTGTTTTCGTATTTAAAAACAATAATTATTTTATTATTACTATAATACGACATTGTGAGACCGTTGTCATTTTTTCCATCATATATTACGAATGTATGATATAATATTACGTTACTCAGATCTACATGTGACGGCTTTGGACCCCGTTGGAAATAAGTTTTGTACGATCTTTCGTCAAAACTTTACGGGTTATCCAGTGCACTTTTATATCTATATTTCAATATAATTTAATTTTGACCAATAAGTGTGATAAAGTGATATAGATTATTAACCATATATATATACAGTTGTGTATATACATATGTATTATTATCTATGATGGTTACTATTTGTGATATTTCTGTATTGTTAAAAATTGTTTATATGGATTGTAGTATTTTATTATGTGCACACATAAAATTATTATTAACATGAACTAAATTTAACCCAGGGATAACCTCAAGTTGCTATCTCGTGGGAACGATGTGCATGTTTATTTAGTGGCGACCGTCACTTATAACATAGCGTGTTTTGACATTTTATTTCGAGAAATTGATCCATTTTCTCAGTAGTTTTATGTACACCCGTTTCGAAAAGCGCAATATATTCGTCGGTTAGTGGAACGTAAACGACGCTAACACACACTTGCGTCTGATCATAATACGCCGTTATTGCGCCAAACTATACGTCACGGATATGACGTCATGTCATAACAGTAGACGTCGCCATCACGTTTAGTGTTTTTGTAATGTGGAAGAAGTACAACAAAATTGGTAAGTGCCACGTCTTTTTTTGTCTAATGACTGCTTTGTGATATTTTAAAACAGGATTTTTCAATACAATACGAATTTTCGATGCCATTATTTAACCATTTAAGTCGTTTAAATAGAATAAACACATATATTTATTGTTATATTTGCATTGACACATTGAGCAAAATGTGAATATACTATCTTCCATATTTTATCAATTTGACATAAGAGTTCCATAAATGCTGGTATTTTTATGCAATAAATATTATCATTAAGATGACGTGTGTGTATATTCCGTGAAATATGCAAAATGGCAAATACAGACCAAACTGTATAAACAGAGCCTTTCTTTAAAAGTTATATTGACGTACGATGTTGATGTTGCTACATTTTCAGATTCGCGATATTTGCATGTGTATCTTAATTCACTGTTTGGGGTTATCTGATTGTCTCTAGAGAAAAATATGTTTCGCAAAGGAAGCATACAACGGCTCCATAATGCTAAATAACAACCACGTATGATTGCATACTGTTATCACTTATCAAACACAGTCGCTTTAAAATACCTTCTTTCATCCACAAGCGGGAGGAGGCGTCACTATGCCAACCAATCCCGTCCAGACGGCCAAGCGTTCCGTGAGCGGCGACCACGACGACCAGGATGAATCCCAGCTCGAGCAGGAGCTCTGTCGTCTGCAGCGCCAGCTGCACGCGATGGAGGGTGACAGGCGCGCCTACAGCGAGGATACGTGCAATCTCCTACGAAAACAAAAGTATATAAGAAACGATTTTATTGAAATTACGAAAATATATTCGTTTCTGCAAGGAACTTGAAAAACGGAAATGTTAATATTACGTGTGTTTGGTCTCGAATATTTTGTAGGAAAACTAGTAATCGTATTTTAGTTTATGCGTTCCTTTGGTTTCTAAGAAAATATAAGTGATTTTAACCTAGAAACCAACCGTTATAATTCCCTCAACTCTCAACACCATTTAAACATCTTGTTTTGTATTCACAATTGATCATAGAAAATAAATATGTCCACTCGTGGAAGCGCCAATCCTGAGAAAAAGTAAATTAATTTTATCACCCGTGATTTAAAATCGATACCAAAAAATATCGGCTACATTGCTTGTCAGTGGTTTATAAAATGTATAATGGACGGTAGCTGTTCACCCATCATCGCACATGGGCTACGTGACTAAACGCGACTGATTTTATATAATTTATATTGTTATAAGATAACACATTTACAATCCATTACTCAGTATTATAAGAATAGTTATATGCATTTTCTGGCTATTTTGTCAGGTCAGAAATCGCGAATCTCGAGAAGGAAAGTGAGGAGATCGGCAAAGTATTGCGACTGGCCAAGAGCGACCGGAATGTGAGCGCGGATGGGCGGGACATCGACAAGCTGCTCACCTTGATTGACAAGCTGGACGACTACAAGACACAGTGTGTGCGCGAGGAGCGAGAAATCAAGGAACTTGACAGCGAGGTAGATGTTGTTGAGTGTTTGAAGAAAAAAAAAACGCCTACGTAAGACTGCACAGCTACCGTTTGGCTTGGGTTGTGTATATACCGGTCGATGTATAAAAATGTTATTTAATGTCATTTAAAGTATGTCGTAGAAGAACATTTAAAAATGCTTGTAGGAATATCGTATGTTTACGCCAAATCGGTTGTACATGGTTGTTGTGTTTATCGTGTTATTTGTGTTATTTATTGTGTTAATGACCGGCGACTTTGGTTGTCTGCATGGACCATTCACACAATGTCTAAATACATTCTTACATAGATTGCCCGCGTTCAGGATCTGATAAACGACGAACAGAAGTTGATGGGAAGCGTGACCGAGGAGACCGCGTCCATCATCGTGTCAAAGCGTTTGCGCATCACCGAGAACAGGCTCAATCAGGTAGGTGCTCATTAAAAAAGTAATAAATAAATAAATATATTAACTATCAGGTAAGCGCTCGTATTATTTTTTTCAAGAAACGGATTATATTTTTCCAACCGTCGTGATAGTATTTGACTGCACATGTGGTTCCTTACTTATTTCCCATATACCGGTAACCGTCAGAGAAGGCAATTACTGCAAGAAGTTTGCAACTCCACAATACTACATATTTGTATGCCCCCTTAGACGAGCATATAGTATTCGCATCGTCAGTCCTTGGGTCGGTTTGTCCGTCCAGATTTAGTGTCTGCAGACAATGCTTTAATCCGGGGCATACGTCACATCCTGTTACAAGCCGTGTCTGCTTATAAGCCTTGGTCTTATTAGCCATACACTTCACGCATTTTTTTCATATGTGTCGTGTTCTGAGAAAACTGGACAAAATGCATGTGCGTAAAGTGTCGTCCCAGATTAGCCCGTGCAGTCCGCATAGGCTAATCAGGGACGACACTTTCCGCCTAAACTGGATTTTCGCTAAGAAGAGACATCATTTAAACGAAAAATTCCATAAAAGCGGAAATTTTCGTCCCTGATTAGCCTGTGCGGACTGCACAGGCTAATCTGGGATGACAATTAACGCACAAGCATTTTGCCCAGTTTTCTCAGAACACGACACATATGCATTCAACGCATGCAGGAGTTGATAAAGTTCAACAACCAGCTGGCAACAAACGCGAGCCTGCGCGAGGAGCTGGACCATCTGCGACAGGAGAAGGCGGTGTTCGACTCCCTGCACAAGCGGCTCACCAGGCGGCTGGAGGACACCAAGCACCAGATCAGCGACTGCATCGCGCAGGCGTCAAGCGCATACGAGGAACGGTACTGTTGCGTCAATTTGTGTCCGCTGCCTACTTTGTCCAACAAAACAGGCCCTTAATTCTAAAAAAATCTCACGCCAGTTTTAAAAATACATTTTTATTTTATTGAATATATACCGGTATTTCCTTGTTTAAGTTGATGGAGTTTTAAAAAACAACAAGTGTTTATGCTGTTTATGTCGCAAATAATTTACATTTAAACCGTGTACACACTTTATTGCAAAAAAAGTGAGTTTCAGTCAATCATGTTTAAACAGGCTTCAGACTATTCTAGACATTGGGGCCCATGTTGCAAAATGACATTTTTAATACTCATTTGTTTATTAATTAAATATGTGGTTATAATTCCGCATCTGCTAAAAAATGAGTGATTCGGTGTAGGTTTTGGTACATTTTCTTTTACTTGCAACATGTAGACAGATTCTATATTATTTAATCCATAATACTATGAAATACAATGATCATATTTGTAAGTATATATTGGCCTACATTATCCATATAATGCGCAGGCGTACACGCAATGCACAAGTTAAATACGTTACAACAAAGTCAGATTTTATTTGTTTGTTTCAGAAGATTAGCGATCTTAATTCACGGGAGATCAGATATATCAATATTTTTAATGAGTGGCTTAAACAAATGTAAACATATTTATTTACTATGAAAGCTAATGTCTAAAATAGGTAATGTACGGCGAAACCAACACATTTTCTAAATTAAATGCTTCTACAAGGCTTGTTTACATTTTTAAATAGTTAAACAAGATAATTTTGCGGGAATAAAAGCGTCTTAACGTCAACATAAAGTTATTTCACAGTAAAACAGTGCAAATTAACGATTGCTTTTGCTCTTCTTTGGTTTGAAAAAGGGAACTGCCACTTTTAAATCACCGATATTTCCTTATAAACAGGAAAAAGGATATAGGATATAGGAAAGCATAAAATAAATATACGTTATCATTATTATTTTTTATTTTTTTTGCATTAAAGGGAGACAGTACGATTTTGTCAAATATTTATGAATTTATATAAAATGTGTAAAAAACTTATTATACATATATTTCAATATTAATTAAAATAAAAGTTAAGAAGAACATGTGTCGAAAAATACGAAATAAGCCTGATATTTAAATCTGAAATCGAAAAAAGGCTTCCAGCCAAATTCGCCAGCATATATATCATGCATGTACATTGTGAATCTAAATTTAGTTTTAGTGCAGATTCGTTCAAACGACACAAAGCCACAATTTTGTTTCCTACCAAATACGAGTAAAAGTGTCGGCATCGGCTTTAACCAGTGCTAACTTGTCTTTGCTGCATTTTATGAAATTCGTCTTCAATGTATAATTTTTCTTGCCTATTTTGTATTATTGTAACATATTTTTGTCAATATATTACAATTTAACACATATGAAAATCGTACAGTCTCCCTTTAACGATGTACACCATGCATTGGCAAAAATTTCTGTAAATGACTGTAATACTACACAATTCCGTCAGTTGTGCTTAAATATATTATAAAATGTTGTTTGAAAACAACTTCCAGCGATGAGGCGCAGACGAAAATGATCGCGTTAAAGGAGCGCTCGGACAAGGACATGGCGCAACAGGAAATGGAGATGAAGGAACTGCTGCGCATCATCAAACACGACGACATGCTCAAGGAGTTCATGGGCGTCAAGGCACAGGACCGGCACGACTTTCGGGAGGAGGAACTAGCCAAGATGCAGAAGGGAAAAGGTCAGTGGCTTGTGTACTTCAAATCGGGAGTTGAGCGTGAATCTGATATAATGATGTCGACATTTAACGAAGAACAATAAGAATTGCGGTGAAACGTCAAAAGCTTTACCAATTATTACCAACGTCCTGATCTTTTTTGTTTTGGTTTTGTTTGTACATACGTGTGATACATTCGCATGTACGTGAGTCTATAGCAGTGTCTATTCTAGGACGAGGGATGGGGGTATTTACCTCCTTTTAATAAAGATCCCCTCATATGTTGCATGGGAGGGGATTTTTTACATAGACAAAGAAGGAAAAAAAAATCCTTAATATTTGTAATATTAGAATTATCAGTAAAATTCCCCCATCGTTTTTTGAATCCTAGAATGGACACTGTTATAGTATATCTTTAACAAATAAGTTTAAGTAGTTCAATCCCTATTGCTTAACACGTCGGATGTTTATTTAGAGCTACGATATTTCGAAACGTCTTGGTAAATAAATAGATAAATCACAGAAGGTTTTAGCATCGCAACCGCCGTGTTCTTACATATTGCACTACGGTTGTGTTCGTCTGTATGCACCACTGGCCGCTCACTGCGGTTTTGGATGCCTGTATACACCACTGTTTATGCCTGTATGCACATCTTGCCGTTACGGTTGTGTATGCCTGTATACACCATTGGCCGCTCACTACGGCTGTTTATGCATGTATACACCATTGGCCGCTCACTACGGTTGTGTATGCCTGTATACACCACTGCGTATCCCTGTATACACCATTGGCCGCTCACTACGGTTGTGTATGCCTGTATAAAACACTGTGTATTCCTGTATACACCATTGGCCGCTCACTACGGTTGTTTATGCCTGTATACACCAATGTGTATTCTTGTATACACCATTGGCCGCTCACTACGGTTGTGTATGCCTGTATAAAACACTGTGTATTCTTATATACACCATTGGCAGCTCACTACGGTTGTGTATGCCTGTATACACCACTGGCCGGCCACTACGGTTGTGTATGTCTGTATACACCACTGGCCGCTCAATACGGTAGTGAATGCCTGTATGCACCACTTGCCGCTCAATACGGTTATGTATGCATGTATGCAGCACTGGCCGCTTGTGTATGCCTGTATATACGGTTGTGTATGCCTGTATTCACCACTGGCCGCTTGTGTATGCTTGTATAAACGGTTGTGTATGCCTGTATTCACCAGTGGCCGCTCCTGTATGCCTGTATATACGGTTGTGTATGCCAGTATGCACCACTGGCCGCTTGTGTATGCCTGTATATACGGTTGTGTATGCCTGTATGCACGACTGGTCGCTTGTGTATGCCTGTATATACGGCTGTGTATGCCTGTATGCACGACTGGTCGCCTGTGTATGCATGTATAAAGGGTTGTGTATGCCTGTATATACGCTTGTGTATGCCTGTATATACGGTTGTGTATGCCTGTAATCACCACTGGCCGCTTGTGTATGCCCTTATATACGTATGTGTATGCCTGTATGCACCACTGGCCGCTTGTGTATGCCTGTATGGAGGATTGTGTATGCCTGTATATACGGTTGTGTATGCCTGTATGCACCACTGGCCGCTTGCAGACACGACCGACCACGAGACGGACGCCGAGAAGCAGATCATCCGCCAGCTGGAGAAGGCGTTCGAACACGTGACCGAGGCCACCGGCGAGAGCGACATCACAGCCATCGTCAACAACTTCATCCGCAAGGAGGACGAGAACTTTGCGCTTTATAACTATGTACGGTTTTCGTTTAATTTATATTGGATGAAATCTGACATATCATAATTGAAACATTCTTCATCACTATGTTTAATATTTAGGACAATGGAAATAATAACATATATTTAAATAATTTTCTATGATCAGAGTGAGTATTGATTATGAACCGAAATCAACAAATTATCTTGTAATTATGTGCTATTCTAACGTTTTGTTTTCATTATAAATGGGGTTAAATGAAATTTTCGCGTGATTATATGACTTCGTGACATCATTTCACAAATTGTTGCCCTCCGTTTTATTGATTTATAAATTACAAACAATGAAACCAAGTTTCAGTAGCACAATGCAAATAACCGATCATTATATTTATTTTATCATGATTGTTTGCCTTTAAAGGGACCTTTTCACTTTTTGATAAATTGACAAAATTGAAAAACAAATTTTTCAGATTTGCAAATTTTCGTTGTGGTTGTTTTTGCTAGGTAACAGCAATACTGAACATCTACCATGCTCTAAAATATCCATTTTATGCATCTTTTGACGATTTAAAAACCTAAAAATAGCCACGTCAGCATGGATGTCCGAGTGGTTTAAGCGCTAGACTTTTACTGCAAAGGATAGTGGTTCGAGTCCAAGTGTGAATTACTTTTTTATATACTGAAACTCTTTAGTTCGGTGTATGGAAGAAACCCCCTCCGGAAGAAACCCCCTTCCCTAAAAACGGCATAGCGGAAGAAACCCCCTTTCATAGTTTGCATACGCGGAAGAAACCCCCTCGCTAGTTTTGCATATGCGGAATAAACCCCCTTCCATAGCGGAACAAACCCCCTTCCATAATTCAACTTGTGAACAAACGGCCGATACACTTCTTTACAGTTAATCCGAAACCCACTCCCGTAAGTCGATGTTAACGCGTTTTTAATAAGAAACACACTTCCGAATGTAAATGTTACCGCGACGTTGAAGTGTTCTTGCAGTGTAAATTTATTTTGTGTTGACTCTTTTTCTCAATAAAAAGGGCGCAAAAAATTATGCAGCATAGAAAGCGTGGGTGTATTGAGCGTTGTAACAAGCACACAACACGTCAGGGGACTGACGCATGTTTGGAGGCAATATTTCATCAAATCTAAAAATAGTCACTTCTGCCGAAATTTATTTGATACAAGAGAAAACTGGCAAGGTTTGTGTTAAAGAAATTATTGAGAGCTTTTATCGTTAATATTTACCAGAAAGTGCTTTAAAAATGTTATAAACGGGATTATCGGGTAATGAATATAAACTTGAAAAGAAGCAAGTATGCAGTAATATAGTCGGGTTGAAACGGATGTATTGGGGAATCGTTCGAGTCGGGATTTTGCTATCTCTGCGGGAAAGACTTAACACTTAGGAAGGGGGTTTATTCCGCCTGTCTGAAAACTCGAAGGGGGTTTGTTCCGCTATGGAAGGGGGTTCCTTCCGTGTATGCACAATGTGAAAGGGGGTTTCTTCCGCCATGCCGTTTTTAGGGAAGGGGGTTTCTTCCGAAGGGGGTTTATTCCGGTAATCCTTTAGTTCCGATGTTTACATTAACAATTTTAAAGCATTTTATGACAAACTTTAAAACATGCCAAAATCTGTGAAAAGGTCCATTTAATTCACCGTATTTTTCCAATGTTAGAAACAATGAATTGATCAATATAACTCACTAAAATTTCCTTAGAAACCACCGGAAATACCGCCGTTCATATCTTCCATGTTTTCATATTTTAGTCTTAAGAGGCTGTAAGCAGTCAAGCTATTTTTCTTTTCTTGTTTATGTGGAAGAAACATATTTGCGATCTTTTTAACCCCTCAATGTTTTACAATTTTCGGAAGATATGCAGCTAACTTTATATTATAATATCTTATACAGATTCACCATATTAATGTGTATGCTCATAACTTCAAACAAGAGCTGTGTTTGTCAGAAACACAATGCCCCTACTGCGCTTTGAAGCCATATATTTGATCTTTGACCTTGAAGGATGATCTTGACCTTTCACCACTCAAAATGTTCAGCTCCATGAGATACACACGCATGCTAAATATCAAGTTGCTATCTTCAATATTGCAAAAAATATGAGCAAGGTTAAAGTTTTGGGACAGACAGAGAAACAGACAGCCAGGCCATAAACAAAACTAGCCCATACTCGTTTAAAAAGATATTCGATACTAACGACGCTAATACTGTAAAATTATGTAAGTAGGAGAAAAGGCAATCATGTCGTTTATAATTATTGTATAAAACCTTGTTGATATTTTACGAAAAGATAGATCTATAAAAAAAGGAGAGACATATTTTGTTAACGTAAACCACTTTTGAATAACAAACGGCGTGTTCAATTTTCAAAAGAAACGCAATATTTGTTCCGATATCACATCCAAACTCATATATCTCGCGCACGCCAGCTTATCAGCCCTCTCTTCTCCGCCAGGTGAACGAGTTGAACGACGCCTTGGAGGCGATACAGGAGGAGACCGCCAACATCGAGGGGGAAATCAAGCGTTTCGAAGACGAAGACATCAAAAGCGAGGAGAACAGACGAAAAATGATCAGAGAAATGGAGGTACGTCGACATCACAGTGTTCTTATCTGCATTTCCAATGAAGTTAAACAAAAAGTTCAATTATTTACAAATGTGATTCAATGGTATTTGAAGTATCACCATATTGTATGCAAACGATACAAAACACCTAACGGAATAATCGCTGTTGACCTATTTAGTCGGATTTCCCCGTTTTAATTAAAACACATGATTTACCGGTAATCATGTTTTATACTTTCGTACAGAGTACTCTTTTCCCGTTGGCTTTGTCAGGTGGCTTGCCTTTAATGAATGTTTAGTTTCCATATTGGTTTTCCTCTTTTTTATATCATCTAAGTTTAAAAATTCTTTAAAAGTAAACGTAAAACGACGTCACAAAATAGACAAGTTTATTACAATTTAACTTAGTTTAGTCATGTTATGGCATTTATACTTGAGAAAGAATAGTACTTGGTAACATAATTGGGTGACCGTATAGTTTCCAAATTAGGTCAGTATTTGGCGCATGTCCAGTCAGTGAAGTAAAGTAAAGTAAAGGTATAATGACGTCACGGAAATAAACACGATGACGTCACTTATACGACAGAACTAAGTTAAGTCACGTGTTTCATTAAACTATTGGGAAAGAATAATACTTGGGAGAATTCGTGACCTTTTCCTTATTATGCGAGTATTTGGCTCATATCAGTTAAGAAATTCTTTCAAAATTAACTCAAATGACGTCAAAAAACCAAAATAGATGACGTCATTAACACAGTGTAATGTGCTCTAGTTAAGTCATGTTATTTCTTTAATACTTGGGAAAGAATAGTTAATTAAAACACGGCTCATTACTGCACCTAACGATGTAATTCATGACATGTCATAAATTTGGCTGTACCTAAGCTCTTAAACATATTAATGAATTGACTCCGTATCAAACCGTACAGGGTCAGTAAGAAGCCGTGTAACTAACAGTGTATCCTCTGCTGCAGGTGGATGCAGAACGCTTTGTGCGCGAGGCGGACGACGCCCAGACACAGAACACTGTCGTCTGCAAGGTCCTCGACGAGATGCGCGTAGGCGTGAAAAAACTGTTCAAGGTGAACTTGTGTGTGTGAGAGAGCTCTTTCATTATGCTTCCATAAAGAGGGCTTGCATATTGTCACCGCTGTGTCCTTCAGTCCAATTATTAATCGTTATGGAATTTGAGTTTGAGAGCGACTGAAGCTAATTTCACCGATAATCTTTATTATCATATTCGACGTTCGTCCTTTCATCCGCCCCATACTTCGTTTTCGCGCAATATCTCAGACACTATCATCCAAATTTGATAAAACTGTATATGCAATAACCATCTCAAATTGTGAGGTCGCTCAATACAAATGAATAAGCAATGATTAGTTAAGGAGGTAGAGAATTTTCCTCTTTGAATAATAATTGTTTCCGCAGGAAATTCTGGGCAATACCGATCTGAATTTGATCAAACGTCATATGCTGCCACCCTTTAGATTTGACATGCGCATATTATATTGTCGTTCAGCTCAAATAATTTAACTAGGATTTATTGCCCTTTGATAAATAATACGACAATTATTATTTTTTTCATTTCCGCCCTCTGAGATCTAATTATCCGGATTTTCAAAAACTTTATAGGCAGCTTACTTATTGGGTGGACATGCGAATATTGTCATCTCGTTCCATTTAAATATTTTTAAGGGAGTTAAAAGTATTTGTTCACAGCTTTTAACTTTTTTGAACATTTTATTAAATGAATTTACGACAAAACTGTTATATTTGGAATTGTTTTAAATGATTATAATTAATAAAAACTTAAAAGTTTAAAAAAAAATGTGAATGTCTATGGGTTTGAACCCGGGACCTCTTTAGGCAAAAGCGTACACACTACCGCTACGCCAGGGCTTTTGAATATTAATGGTAATTTACGCACCATGATTGTAATGCACTTTTTCAATGAACAACGTTACAAACTCTTTATTATTTTTTCAGAAATTGATTGATGATTATAACTAAATGAACATATATTATAAGCATTTTTCTAAGTTATGTTTTTTGCTTGTTTGAATATAATCCATACATTCCTTTTTTTGATTCTATGATACAAATTTGAAAATTCTAATTTTCCAAACTGTGACGACCTCTTCTAATGCCCCTTAATTACATTTTCTTATTCATACGCTTTTTATAAACCATAAATTGACATGCACATTATCATGGGGCGTTTTCTTAATCACTAGCACAAAACAATGTTTTGTATTTATGTGAGCGTTTCTATTTTTTATAATAAAGGGAAGTACTTTTACTTTAGACGCCATGGTGAATACAGTATACCGCCTCTACTTCATTGTGGCGAGGCGGGGGGGGGGGGGTACCTTTGGAAAGTTGTGTGCATGTACATTTTTTTCCTAAAATCTTTTAAATGTTGAAGTTTATTGGAGTATATGGGCACATGTTGGATATATCAGACACCTCCTCCATGTTCCGGAGACAGACTGGGGCAACTTGTTCAAACGTCATGATAGTTTCATTATTTTTAGTATTCTTAATATGATGATGATGGTGATAATAGGGATGATTATTATGATGGTGATGGTGATAATAGGGATGACTATTATGATGGTGATGGTAAAGGATGATAATGTTTTATATGACGACGTATGTGACATATACTTGTATGCCTTTTCTGTCAAACTGAACGAACGAATATGGAAAATAAATAACACAGGTATACGTGTTAATAAATATTTTCACCACATAAATTTAAGTAAACACGGTGTAGGTAAATATTTGAATTGCATTTATATCATGATTAGAAAATTTGTTTAAAAGTGAAATATTTAGTAAAGCTTGCAAGCAAGTAAGTACACTCAATGTTGCTGGTTATCAATCTGAAAGCCCGAGTCTTTGTGGTAGAGTAGGCGACCGTCGCTCAGGGAGATACCCCGGCATGCATCCATCATGGCCTCCTCGAGGTGCGGGCTGTCAGTTGACAGGATGCCGCCCTCCGCCGCCGCCGCCATTCGGATGATCCGACCGAACAACCACGCCTCTTTGGTGGGGCTAATCTGTGACTAAAACAGTGATACCTCGCGCTGACATCTATACGTTAATATCTCATATTGTTGAATTTATGATATATACCGGTAGATCTAAAGTGTATCATGTGTGTTCCATAACCTACATTATTAATGAAATAACTTAACCAAATAAATAAGACGTTTATGCACAAAGTATGAATAAGCAATTAAATATAGCAAAATATGAATATAATAATAAAAACATAAAACTAATAATTATTAATTAATCCATTAATAAATACAAATAAATACAAATATACATGTAATCATTCAATTAGCAAATTTATAAATCCATTTATAAATAAAGTGATTAATTAATCCATAAATTAATTAATTAATTAATATATAAATTAATTAATTTATTTATTCCATTAACGAAATTATATATAAAAACAAATACGATTTATTTCGAGAAAGTAGTTCATAAAAATGTTTTTTAGTAATTACAATAGATATTTAGATTAATTATATCATTGGATTAAAAAAAAAAAGCATTCATTGTTTCCCGGGATTTTACAAAACGATTTAAAGTGCATGAAATAAAATGTTCATTGGTGTAGAAATACTAGATTATTTTATAAATGCACTCTGAAAATTGAAAATAATATGTTAACGAGTCTGAACCAACACATATCCTAAAATTTGATCACTATTTTGTATAGCAGTTCTTTAAAAAATTACACTACCGTAGTAAAGACATATTTTAAAAATAGATTCTTTAAAACGAGTTGTCTTGATTTAGGCACATCTTTCATAAGAAAATCGATATAACACAAATACCACAAATACCAATGTACCTGACTCACTGTGACCCCTGTCTCCCTTTGTCCCCGGTCTGACAGGTCGAGTGGCTCACTCTGGTGTACAATCCATTCACTTCCATCGGCCTCCGTTCCGTCTGTCTGTGTGCAGACGCCCTGAATATCGCTCGTCGGCTGAGACTGTCGTCGTTCGCGAGCTCGGCGGTTCTGGAACCATATTGAGACAAAGTTTTCTGTTTTGCCCAACTCTTTCGCTAGGGTGATTTTTGCAAACCGGTCGGGTCGAGGCTGCTTTCTGAAGGCTGTCTCCAACGTGTCCACCTCTTCCGGTGTTATCACAGTTCTCTTGCGCTTCTTTTTCACGCGAAGAAACTGTTTACGAACATCCATATTGGCTTTTTAATTAATTTTAAAAGCAGTGCAGATGACGTCACGCGAGCTGCGTCACATGAGGTTAGACTGTAGGTTAGGTTATATGTTCTGATCATCTTTGACTGTATGTGCATTGACCGCTACACATGTTGTGTTTAATCTTTTATTAATTATATTAATTATAAGTTATTTATTTAAGAATAAATAAATCACTTGCCTTATTCCGTTTGGATCGAGATCACGCTAAATCAAAAGCATTGTCATTTAATATCGCTCTAGCTAGATAAAGATTTTTAAAACCATCTCTTTCACATGGTTGGTGTGCTTAATGCTTACTTCTATCAATCTCCACGCAGAGTTGTCGTTCCATGCTCTCACATACAATATGTCCATCATTCGCGCACAGATTTGACTGTGATTATTCTACAAAACTGCCAATTTGTCCTTTTAGTGCCATTATGACTTTAAGAAAATGCCCTTCGCTTATCAAATGTGTACCCATGTTGTGTGAGTATCTAAGTACCGGCTCTCCATACGCCCATGCATGCTTAGCTCTAGAACGATTATATGCTGCGTGTACAGGAGGCGGACTGCGACTCGAGCACGATCTCAGACATGCTGGGCAGCGACGAGGGCGTCACGAACAAGAACATCGTGCAGTACATGGGCATCATCGAGCAGCGCACCATGGAGCTCCTCAAGCTGCAGCAGTACATTCAGATGCAGGTACGTGCAGAATAAGACAGAGATGCATGTACGTGGTAGCAGTATATCCACCCCTATGCTGTTATACGCGTGGTAATGGTACATTGAGATGTAGGTATGCGACAGAGGCAGGCAAATACTAGTATGCAGCGGTGCATTCAGTTGCAGGTACGTTCAGCACTCAGCAGTATATTGAAACGCAGGTACAAGCATTAATGTAGCAAGGTGCAGGTACGAAATGCAGTACAATTTTTTTTAATGCACGTGCATCGCGTAACCAGATGCAGGTACGTGACGCAGTACAACCATATGCAATTATGTCATATATACAAACATAGCTACTGCAGTGCATACGGATGTGGGAACATGGTATGAGGCATGCATAGCGGTACATTCAACTACAGGTACATGCATAAGTGTAGCCAGATGCATTTACGAACAGCAGTACATTATGATGGATGTACCTTCATCGTGTAACCAGATACAAGTACAATATGAGGTACATCAAGATGCAGGTATGTGCAGCAGAAAACCTATATTCAGGTACGTCGTAGAGATAGACATGGTTACTGCAGTTCACGAGGATGCAGGCACGTGGTACAGACATAATAGCTGCACCAGTACACACGGATGAAAGTACTTGGTAGAGAAAAGCATAGCTGAAGAAGTACATCTAAATATAAGTGCATGGTACCGACAGGCATAGTAGTACATCTAAATGCATGTACGTGGTACCGACAGGCCTAGTTGTAGTAGTTCATCTAAATGCATGTACGTGATACCGACAGGCATAGCTGAAGTAGTACATCTAATGCAAGAACAAGGTACCGACAGGCAAAGCTGTAGTAGTACATCTAAATGCAGGTACGTGGTACAGACAGGCAAAGCTGTAGTAGTACATCTAAATGCAAGAACAAGGTATCGACAGGCCTAGCTGTAATAGTACATGTAAATGCAGGTACTTGGTTCCGACATGCATAGCTGTAGTAGTACATCTAAATGCAGGCACGTGGTACCTACAGGCAAAGCTGTAGTAGTACATCTAAATGCAGGCACGAGGTAACGACAAGCATAGCTGTAGTAGTACATCTAAATGCAGGTACGTGGTACAGACAGGCAAATCTGTATTAGTACATCTAAATGCAGGCACGAGGTAACGACAAGCATAGCTGTAGTAGTACATCTAAATGCAGGTTCGTGGTACAGACAGGCAAAGCTGTAGTAGTACATCTAAATGCAGGTAAGTGGTACCGACAGGCATAGCTGTAATAGTACATCTAAATGCAGACACGAGGTACCGATGTGCAAAGCTGTAGTAGTTCATCTAAATGCAGGCACGAGGTAACGACAAGCATAGCTGTGGTAGTACATATAAATGCAGAAACTTGGTACCGACAGGCAAAGCTGTAGTAGTACATCTGAATGCAGACACGAGGTACCGACAGAAAAAGCTGTATTAGTACATCTTAATGCAAGTACGTGGTACCGACAGGCAAAGCTGTAGTAGTTCATCTTAATGCAGGAAAGTGGAACCGCCATGCCTAGCTGTAGTAGTACATCTGAATGCAGGTACGTGGTACCGACAGAAAATGCTGTAGTAGTGCATCTTAATGCAGGTACGTGGAACCGACAGGCATAGCTGTAGTAGTACATTTAAATGCAGTTAAGTGATACCGACAAGCATAGCTGTAGTAGTTCATCTAAAATGCAGGTACGTGGTACTGACAGGCAAAGCTGTAGTAGTACATCCAAATGCAAGTACGTGGTACAGACATGCATAGCTGTTGTAGTACACCTAAATGTTAGTACAAGGTACCGAAGGCATAGCTGTAGTAGTTCATCTAAATGCAGGTACGTGGTAACGACAGGCAAATCTGTAGTAGTACATATAAATGCAAGTACGTGGTACCGACAGGCATAGCTGTAGTAGTACATCTGAATGCAGGTATGTGGTACCGACAGGCATAGCTGTAGTAGAACATCTAAATGCAGACACGAGGTACCGACAGGCATAGCTGTAGTAGAATATCTAAATGCATGAACGTGGTACCGACAGGCATAGCTGTAGTAAAACATCTAAATGCAGGAATTTGGTACCGACAGGCATAGCTGTAGTAGAACATCTAAATGCAGGAATTTGGTACCGACAGGCATGTCTGTAGTAGTACATCTAAATGCAGACACGAGGTACCGATAGGCATAGCTGTAGTAGAACATCTAAATGCAGGTACGTGGTACCGACAGGCATAGTTGTAGTAGTTCATCTAAATGCAGGTACGTGGTACCGACAGACATAGATGTCGTAGTTCATCTTAATGTAGGTACGTGGTACCGACAGGCATTGATGCAGCACTACATTCCGGTGCAGGAATATAAATTCGTTTTGTAAACCTGTTTCACGAACTTGTAACGGACTCATAGTCCTATATACCCTCCGTTAACAGAAGGAGCCGCCGAAGACGGAAAGAAAGGAAAGCAAGGGTCAGCCTGTCACCACCCCGTCCCAGCAGAATAAGAAGAGCCCCAGACAAACACTGGTGTATATTGCCCCGCCAAATCCAGGGTAAGTTACTCATGTATTTATCAACATACGTAATTATATGGTAAACATCACCACCTTTATTATCGTCATCACCATTATCTCCAACACCAGCATCACCATCGTGATACTCGTATCATCATGACCACCACTCTAAGAACACCACCACCGCCATCATCATCAGCAGCAGTAGCAGTCGTTGTTATTATTGCATTTCATTTTTAACATAATAATTCACATCATGTTTACTCCTTCAGTGAGGAAGATGAGCTAACGGACGACGGCGACTTACGTCCCCTGACGCGGAACGAGCTCAAGCGTCTAGTGATGCACAACCTCACGGTGCGGCCGCATCCAAGCGTCGAGGCTCGCAAGAAGTCGCCTACAAAACGCAACAAGGCCAGCCCGCGACCGTCGTAGCTCGTAGTCAGTTTTATGCGAACTGTATGAATGTATGCTTATAAAGGAACTTGACGTTTGAAAATGAAAACTATATTATAAGTTATCTTTTATTTCAACATTTGTACTTTTATTTACAAAACAAAATTAATTATTGTCTTAGTATAAATTGTTGGCGTTGATAGTAAAATAAAAATGTGTTGGCCTTCCATGTTTTCTATAACATTAAACTATTTGCTGAAACAGTTGCATAGTTATTAATATTAATGATAAAGTATATGCCAGAACTTTACGTTTACTGTTTAATCTCAAAACGGCTTTGTTTAAACGTACTAGAAAGTAAAGGGGAGGTTTTGACATCATGTGATTTTATAAAACGGTAATGATCACATGAAATAATCCAACAATCAGAGAAACTATAGCGATGGAACTTATTTAATTAAAAAAAAAAATCCACTTTCCTCGTTTGTCGATTTGTCTTACAGTCCTTCCGTCAGTTAGAACTTAAAACAAAAACAAATACTTTAGTGAACACTTCACGGACAGTTTTGCTCGAATTAAGTGTAAGTATTTTGCTAATATGTGGCTAAAAGTGAGTGTACGTTATTATTTCAAATCAGATGACGATCTGAATAACCTACCGTGGTTCCTTAAGGATCCCTCCTTGGGAACGTCCGTCCATGAGTCTGTCAGAGACGGAGCTCCATTGCGGAAGACTTTGGTGTTGTTGTTGGTGGTGCTGCTGTTGCTGTTGATGATGATCTTAATTTGATATCGTCTTATAATAACGAAATGATGTACACAAATAGTTCCAGAAAAGCGTTCGAATAAAAAATGTATACCACTGCATCCCCCATGTTTGTGTTAGCTAAAGAGCGAACGCACCGAGGTTGTGTTGTCACCAAAGTGTGGGGCTGCATGCAGTTTATTGCTTGTCCGCTATTTTAACCCATCAATGCCTAGTGGACTCTCCCATCCCTCTAAATTGGATCAATTTATTTCCAAAATTAGGGATGTCTAGTATATGTATTTCTATATTTAGAATATTTCTTACAGAAATTCCTTTAAGCAAACAGCGCAGACCCTGATGAGACGCCGCATCATGCGGTGTCTCATCTGGGTCTACGCTGTTTGCCGAGGCCTTTTTTTTTCTAGACGCTAGGCATAAATGGGTTGACATCTTTGTGCATGAAACGATTTCGAAATAATATTTGGCACACGATCACCAATATGAGATATTCTCTTCCAACGAAACGAGCATCGCTCTGGAAAAAAAACGGGCCTAATGCATGTGCGTAAAGGGTCGTTCCAAATTCCCAATGCAGTCCGCACAGGCTAATCAGGGACAACGCTATCCGCGTATACCGGCGGATTTAGTTTAGAATAGACTTCCTTTAGACGAAGACTTCAATACAAGTGGAAAGTATCGTCCCTGATAAGCTAAATGCATTAAGCCTCTTTTTCCCAGAGTGCTTTCCGCACAGGCTCATATGTGACGATACTTTACTCACATGCATTTAGCCCCGTTTTTCCAGGGCGCGTCTAAAACTCAAGCGACGTATATGTATATAGGTTAATGCTTCGACCGCTGGTATAATACATATTTTACAAATATCAATTTCAAGTGTCATTTATATTTCATCAAACACAAAAGCTCTGAATAAGAGGTTATGAAATTAATTTTAATTGTAATTAAGATTGAGTAACTTATTAAATGACGTTCATCACTTGACGTTAACTGACACGTTCGCTGTCAATGAAAAACTAATTGCGTTGAAACTCCTTTCAATCATCATACCATCACTATAATTCTTGTCAGTCTTCGAGTCGGAAATTAACCACGTACGTATATTTTACATTTACTCAACAATAGTTATAACGCAAGTGTGTTTTTTTTCTTTTTATAAAGAATACAATTGGAAAATTGCAGTGTCTTTATTTATATGTATATTAAGACAAAATGTCATTTGTAATTATTTCAGTCATACATGCACGTGTTCATACTATTACTAAAATATTTTGAAATTTCGAAAAAGATTGAATGCATGAGTTATGTACCTAATTGAAAAGTTACCATCTTTTTTTATCTAACCTTTGATCAGTGTATTTGGTATAGTTATTTTATGCTTTCCGGAGGTTTATAGAGAAACACCAGGGAATTCACACTGATAATTCACTGTTAAAAACAGTGAAAAATAACAGTGAACATTATCGATAATTGTCACTGTTATACTGTGAAATGACGTCGTTTTCATGACGTATCGACGTCATTATTTCAGCAAAAATACAAAAATAATCATTTGTAAGCATACAATAAAACAAAAATTTGTGGGATTTGGTGGAATATCGATTTTTATTTACTTGTGACCATAGAAAATCACTCGTGAATTAAAATCGATATTCCATCAAATATCCTCTCTCTCTATATATATACCGGTATATCTTTTTATTTTAATATACGAATACAATACGGTGAAAAAATCTTTACTTAACAAATATTGCAATGTTTTACATTATATAGTGTATATATTAAGAAAAGGAATAGGAATAATTAGTCGACCCTTGCCTTGTAAAAGTCGTTGAAGCTCGTTAAAATACCACAGTAGCTATTTTGAAGGAAAATATTTTTTATTACGAAATCTACGTGACAAGTGGTATAAATTAAAAAAAAACTGTTGCTATTGTGAATGACGTCGTGTTGAAAGGTTTAACATCATAAGAAACGTATTGTTGTTTCGTTCATTCATTCACTCATTCTGTCATCTTGCACTGTTTGTTTTATACGTGACGGAGTAGAAAGGGACGTGGTGATATTCTGGATTAGTACAAAGTGTATCCAGCTGAATTTAAATACTGTCTTGTATTGGTCAGGTAGTTAGCTTCGCATAACAGGATAACAACTATTAAGGTATTTACATGCTACATATAGCAAACATGCATTTATGTTATGCTTTCCGGTGGTTGATAGAGAAATATCAGTGAATAACAACTGATAATTAACTGTTCCAAACAGTGAAAATTAACAGTGACAATTATCGATAATTTTCATTGTTTGACCGGAACTATTTTTTGGCAAAAATAATCATTTGTAATCAAAAAATAAAAAGAACAAAATGTTGGATAAGGTGGAATATCGATTTTTATTCAATATCAATTACAATTCACTCTTAATCATAGAAAAAAAATACACGAGTGCCGCAGCCACGAGTGAAAATACTTTTTTCTATGATCACTCGTGAATTAAAATCGATACTCCACCAAATCCAACAAATATCCTCTATTTATCGGTATAACGTGTGACTGCCAGATTCTTTACTTCGTTTCTAGCAAACCAGAGAATGTTCTTCGTAATTTGGATTGTTTTTTTAAATGATGTTTTTTGTTTTGTTTTATAATTCTTGCAATTGGTCTCAGCGATCGGCATACATTTTATTTTAGCTTCGGCTGATGAAATGCAAATAAGATTCACGAAAATAACTGATATTTTATTTTTTGTCGAATTTTATGGGCGGCGCTCCCGTAAAACAAGAGATAAAAAATGACCCAATGTGAGTAATGTATATGCCTATACATTCGGGAACCGTTTCATACTTTTCCCAAAGCTTTAAAGTTCTCAAACCCTCTTTAATAAGTATGCTCTGACATAACGCGATAATGTTTTATTGGTTTCTTTAAAGGGACTTGTTTACAGATTATGACATGTTTTGAAGTTTGTCAATAAATGCTTAAAATTGATAAATGTTAACATCGGAACTTAATGGCTCCAGTATAACACAAGAAGAAACATTAAAGATAGAAAACAAAGTTATCCACACCGGGACTCGAACCACTGACTATTGGAGTAAAAGTCTAGCAATCCTCGTAATGTCACAAAATATAACGATAACAACAGAACTCTCCAAATTATTCAATCGTTTTGCGTTTGTAACGCTTTATAATTTCCAGGTTTTAAAATCGTCGAAAGATGCATATAATGGATATTTTAGAGCATGGCAAATGTTCAGTTTTACTGTTTCCTCGCAAATATCATATCTACAACAAAACCAACGAAAACTTAAAACTTACAGATCTGAAACTTTTTTTTTCAATTTTGTCAATTTACCAAAACGTGAACAAGTCCCTTTAATCTAATAATTTTCATTTAACTGACGTGTTTCATAACCCATTTTTTTCTGCCTAGATATATATTTCCGGCTGTTCTATTTTAATAATCATGCAATGACATAAACAATGGCGATATAAGCAATCATAAAACCCATTGATTTATATATTAAAACACATCTGTAGTTTACGTTAAAGACAAAACATAGAATGCATGCTATTTTTAAAAATAAAACATTTATGTTAATAACATTCTTCTTAACTACCGGTAAGTAGTATTGTTGTTGTTGTTGTTGTTAAAAAATAACTACAGACTATACACAATACGTTTAGTCTTAGTCTTGAGTAGTTATTAAATGTATGTAACGTTAATAAGCCTCGAGTATATTATAAATTTTATGTCATTTATACATTTATTTTATATAATTCAACCGGCTTCTTCCAGCTTAATATTTTACGAAGCAAGAAGAGATAATTACATGTTACCTTTCGTAGCTTCACGAGACGTTTTCTGCTAAATATGTGTGCATAATAACACCGCTTATGTTTGCTCGAACACAATGAATGAAACATGTGCATTGTTAATGTGTATATCGTACACTATCGAGGTCTCATGAGTAATTTCATGCAAGGAAATGAGAAGTTAACAAACTATTTTTGTGGTTGTTTTAATTTTAAAGAAAAACTATATCACGTTCCAATAAAATTTACTGTAAATGTAATCGGTGTTAATAATATGATGTGTTTTTTTTTAATAGTTTAAACATGACGTCTAAAAAATGTGTTTGTTTCCACAACCCGACCGACTCTAATGTTTGGTGCCGACCCAAAACTTTTTTTGGCATTCAGGATTTAGTTTTCGATAATTTTTGGCTCAATTCGATAATTTTCCCTACCTTCAATCGCAGTTCATAATTACCTTTAACGTATAGAGCAAGATCTGTTTTTGGAAAGTTATTTTGAAATAGTTGTCTTCCTGAACATCTTTATTAATTAAATGTGGGAAATAATTTGTGTATAATAAAAAGCGGGAACTTTTGAAACAAGAAATATCTATGAAAAAAGCAGATTCGGCGTAAATCGTGAAAATGAGAGTAAAACAAGGACAATTATACATAAATAGTACCATTAAAAAATAAATAATGCTGAATGTGTATCCCTTGTATCCGCCGTATAGCAAATTTTATAATTGAGTACACCGAGTATGTTAATTGTTTATAAAGTTAATACGATGAATTACGGTAAACTCATTGATACCTGTTTACATGTATATACTTTATGTAGTCCGTCTCGGAATGTTTTTTTTTTAAACAAATGAAAAGAATTAAAATAAATATGTTCCGCAATTATGCTGATATGAACCGCACACATTTGTGGTTAGATAATTAGGCAATTTTGCATTTAACATCACATGCTACACTGTTCCCGTAGTTGTGTCGTCGAGACTTATATGTGGCATGTACCGGCATTTTCAATAATTCCGTTCTTGATAATTTACTCAATGTCAGTGCATTGTATACACTATTTAAACAACAATTTTGTCGACTTATTGTATATCTTGAAAGCATTTAGCAGTTTCATCGATAGGCTATTCTGGTCTCGAATCGACCACGTACGGGAAAGACAGACTGACCGAGCACTGATAGATTGAATTTACTGCGATGAACGAAACTGCGTACGTCCATGTAATTGAAGTGCATATTTATGTTAATTAATTAATAATTTACTGTTAACATTACATACGAGAACATCAATTTTCTTTGCATATCACAGTAGGATTACATATGAAACAACAAAAATACGGGATGTATGATATTTGTCGCGTAAAGTTTATTCGACACAAGCCGATACCGACACGTTTACTCGTATTTGGAAAAAAAGTGTGTGTATGTGTGTCTTGTGATCATCTGCACATACTCGTCTGCAGTTTTCAATACTGAACAGTGTTATTATAATACGTTATACTGATTCTTATCGATAGGCTAAAATATTGGGGAGTTTCACTCAAATCAGCCAATTAAATATTATGATTATTAATTTCGGTCTGGAAATTTCTCCAACATTCCATTGGTTATTGATTGAGGTCAAAGCCTGGGTTGGACAGATGCGGCAAAAAAAGTTCGGCTAACTTACCGACACTATTCGTTTTTGAGATGTTAGTGGAAACACACAACTTATTTATTGTGGCCTTATGGGTGGCACCATATAGTTATATCACTCTGCGTAGACATTGTTCATGACACAGACTGATTGCTGCGTCTCCAGTGTCTACAGTGTTGAAGAATTATGAGATGCACGTCATAACATGCCTGTCTCTCAGCGTCTGACACATTATAAACAGCCACACCTGTCGAGGCCGACTGGAAATACAATAAATTTTATTATATTAAAAAAAACGCAAACAAAGATATGCATAATTTCAAGTAATTTGACATAAACGTTGATGCAAACAAATGTTGATATACAGAAGACAGTGCTATAATTTTATATATGTTTTATTCTTGTCTATAAAGATGCTGAGTTCGCAAATAAATAATAATTTTAAGTCTTAAACTGTCAACCTGGTAAAGGTTTCATCCAATCACAATCGGGTAAAGAACTTAAACAAACACATTCCATTTAAACACATCAACTCACACAACTTTAAATAATAAAAAAATTCATAACGATCAAGCAAAGAACTCATCAAAATCACAACCTTGTAAAAAAAACGCATCAAATCACAACTTGTATAGAATTCAACAAATCACAACACAGTAAAAAAAAACTAATAAAAACACAGCACAGTATAAAACTCATCAAAACACAACGAAGTAACGAATCCATGAAATTATAACATAACCAATACACTGAGGGGCACGGCTAATCGCAACATGCACATCTTTGCAACAGCTGCATTCCTACAAAAAAATGTTTCAGGAGCTTAATTATTTCAAAAAGGTTTTGGATAATAAATTATAATAAGTTGTATATGATTTTTTAAACACATAAGCAAGTACCCGGTATTAAAATACATATTATTCGCTTCAACCAAGACAACGTAATGAAGGTAATGAAGTTTCATTTGCAGGTTTGTCCACAATGGTAATCCGACATGCGCTCATTGCCTTGATGCTAGTACCGATGTCGCATGTTTTTGCTCAGGGAGATATTAAATCAGGTATACTTTGAATAAACTGGTTCGTATTCATAAGGAATAAGATATAAATCTATAATATATAACTTTTTTCACAAACGCAAAAGAGGATTCCGTGTGTTCAATAGCAATTCACTTTTCAGCAGTTTAATTGTACAGCTTTTGAAAATTGTCATTGATCATCACTCTGTGAAAAGGGGGTTTAATGCACGTGCGTATAGTGTCGTACCAGATTATCCTGTGCAGTCCGGACAGGCTAATCAGGGACGACACTTTCCGCTTTTATTATATTTTTTTATTAAAGACGACACTTCACGAACATGCATTAAACCCCATGTTCACAGAGCGATGCTCCTATCTATTTGCAAGCATGCCGCCCGGAAGCAGACGTGATTTTCCTCATGGACGGTTCGGACAGCATCTCGGAGATTGAGTTCACGCAGCAACGAAACTTCATTCGCCGCTTGGTCGAGACGACCGATGTGGCGCACGACGCCGTCCGGGTCGGGGTGGCGGTGGTGAGCAGTCGGGTGGGCGACGTGCTCAACCTTAATCTGAACATGACGCGGTTAGAGCTACTAGACGCGCTGCAGACGCTTGATCAGCCACAGGAAGGCTCCCGCACGGACCTAGGCTTGATTGAGATGGAACAATTGTTTAGCGCACAAGGTGGGTATTTGTTTTTGCTTCGGTTGTTGTGTTATTTTAAGGTCAAATGTGTGTATTTCTTGAAAGCTATCAGTCTAGTTATCAAGTGGAATAAAGTGATTTTAATCGCACATTGTATATAAATAATATAATCGACTTTGTTATACATATATATAACAAAGTCGCTTTTAGCCGTTTATAAAAAATAAAACGCTTTGAATAAATTTGCCGTAGCTTTCGACCCATCGGTCTTCTTCAGCGGCATTTATTTGTGAAGCATATCATGTTTATCGGAAATGAAGTCTTTTAATGAGGCAGGGTAGATATTTTGTAAAATTAAGTGTCTTTTAACGAGGCAGGGTATGAATTTTGTGGAATTAAGTGGAATTTCAGCAAAAAGATTGTTACTTTGTGGACTTCATTAGCTATTCAAGGCACATGCTTGGTATCAAGTTGTTTTAAATGGCCGTTCAGCATGCATGATGCGTATCAAATACATTTTGTTGATCGTTCAGCGCTTACTGTGAGTACCTTATGGGATTTATTGGTTGTCCAGAGCACATAGTACGTATTAAGTGAAATTTAATGACATGGTAGGTACCTAGTCGAACTGAGTGATCATTCAGCGCACAATGTGTGTGTTAAAGATATTCATTGCTTTACTGTTTCATATATAGCTCCTTTTTCGGAATAGCTTTGATTTTTTGTTGCCTTTTTTCAATTGGACAATTCAATGTTTTCCGAACAGAAAATAAGTGATGGGCATGGTTAAAACGATGCAAAGAATAACAAAAATAATAGGAGCTATAATATGATGTGTAATTACAACTTGTTAAATAACACAACTTAAATTGATATTTAAATCTCTCACGAGTAAGGCATCTCTGAAATGTCGAAAAATCCTTCTGATAAATAGTTTTCAATTACAAAGCCCCACTAAATAAGCACAGGTGGTTAGCGTGTGGCTATGATATTAATTAGTAAAAACATCATTTTGAATAAAAAATAATCGAATTATAACGAAAAATCGACTTCTCTGAAAACAATGTCACTATCAAATATATATATAACTATATATTTGATAGTGACATTTTTTTTTTTCTTCAGATAAGTCGATTTTCGTTATGATTTGATTATTTTGCATTCAAAATGATGTTTTTATTTATTAATATCATAGCCATACGCTTACCACCTGTGTAAATAAGCGTAACAGGGCTTAATGCATGTATTTTTAGATATGTATAGAATGTTTAAAACTACTTTTGAATATGAACATTACTTAGATTTATTGCCGAAGAGTCTACGTTTATACTTTTTAAAATTAAGGGCTTCTGCCCATCCCTTGAGAATTCAGACCGGAAGATATACACGCAACAATATTCCCCGTGAAGAACGTTATTGCCTTTGTTGTAATCAACGGGACATAGAGGATGAGTTCCATTTTATTTGTGTTTGTTCATGTTACCGTTTACTACGACAAAAATATAGTAAACGTTTTTATTACATGCACCCATCTGTTGTCAAGTTTCATAATTTATTAATATCAACATGTAAAATTGAAATATTTAATGTATGTTAATATGTTAAGGAAGCCCTAATTGTACGAAATACTATTTTAAATACCACTAATTGAAATTAATAATGTTCTCAACTTCGCATGCGCGAAGTTTATGTATCACTTTGCAGTCATGATAGTATGTGTATTATTGTTTTGTTCTTTATTTTTTCTTTTGTATCATATATATGTGTACCATAGTAAATGAAATGTAGTTTGTCCTTACTACCTTTTAAATTATTATGTTTTCTCTTTGCGAAATCGTTGTTGTTCTCTGTTCTTATTTTGTGTCGAAATTTCATTGAATTGTCATATTTATAAATATATAATGTATTATTAATTTAGTTACTTACTATAGTATAATGACACGTGACATTACTTTATTTATGATTATATGCATTAAAGACGATGTACTTATGTATAAGTCTAATAAACTGTCTGTTCTGTTCATGTACTCAAAGTGTCGTCCCTGTTTACACATGATTTCTCTTTATCAAAAGAATTTCTATTAGCGACAAACATGCTTAAACCCTGTTGTCCCAGAGCGTTGTCCTCATGAATATATGGACGTTAAAAAGTGATAACAACAGTGTGACAGCATTTCTTTCATTTTCAACAAAGCTCGTCATCCTTTTTTTTTGTTCAACACGTTGATTTATGCGACAAGTTTATAACGTGCTTTGTCTTTTTAACGAATATTCCGAGAAATAATGACGCAATTTATCAAAGGAGTTAGTTTGACAATGCTGCATGTAATGACATTATTCGTAAATGTTGTACGTGAAGCTCTTATAAATCCACATACTGTGTTTTAAAGTACATGTACGTTAAAAATACTTATAAAGGGGCATGTTCTCGTTAATACCGTCAAAATGAGTTCAAAATCAGCATTCTTGTAATTTAAGAACATACGTTTTATGTGTTCTTGAAAATAAGATATGCATAAAGAACTTTTAGTCCAATAATATTGTTCTGTGCATATAAACACTTTTTAAACAGTTATAACACTAAAGGTAGATTTGATTGGTTGGGAAATGAAATATTGTTCTGTGATTACAAATGTATACCCAATGAAAACAAAATAACCGTTGTATGTTCCCAGGCCGCCGCGGTGTTATGCGTATCGGAGTTTTACTGACAGACGGACGGGCGAAGTTCGAGCGGGCGGCGGAAGCGGAAGCCCAAGTCGTCAAGGACGCCGGCGTCTTTCTGGTCGCCATAGGCGTCGGACGACTCATAAAGGTGAGTAACTTTGTATGTAGATTTCAGATTTGTGCTCAGCGAAGTTGTGTGGTTGTCACACACAATGAAATTATATTACGATAATGTTAATCACATTTAAACGAAGAACTACACCATAATTTTACCGAAACACATTTTTATTATTATGAAAATTGTGTACAAACGCCGTTGTGCCGCAATAACTGGTCAAGAATATACTGTAATATTAATGATGTTATATAATCGAGTGGATGAACACTCAATATGTTAACTGTACTCTTCCTTCGCGAATAGACGGCTGAGCTGGAGAAGATCGCCTCCACGCAAGGAAACGCGTACAACCTGGAGCCATTGGAGCTCTCCACGCGCCTCCTGCTCGACACCGTCTCCTTCCTGGGTCAGGAGGCATGTGCAGGGCATCGCCTTCTAGACCTCAAGAACACCGAGGTTGCGATGGCGACCGGCCCCCAGCTTCCGTCATTGGGCACGCCGTCATTGTCTGGAAAACCGATTGCCGCCTTGCCAATGGTCACTTCTGCCCCGATTACGGTAAAAAGCTTGTTGCCCCGTTTGTCCTCGCCTGTGACACCAATAGCAATACCGGATGTTGTGCAAGCGATGTCGCGCGCGGCAGAATCGCGGTCTTTACTCGCGACGAATGAAGTTCCCGCTAACAAGGTTGGGCAGCTGTCAACTTCGTCTAAAGTACTCATGGACGCTGTTATCCGGACGTCTAAAGTTCAGACACCGGAAAGTACAAACGATATGTTGACATCGATAAATAAGATGCTCATACCGGAAATGGGCCTCGGGCCACAGCTAGGTATCAGGATTCCCGCTCAAACTGTCGAAGACACAATGGCGTTTCTGCAATCCCAGTCTAAAATTCAGCCGGATAGGCTCGCGAACATCCAAGAACGGTCACAGTTTACTATTCCTTTAACGCCAGGACTGGGTCTCCATAGGTTCGGCATTCAGTCTGGCCCAGGACTGACCTCAAAGGTCATAACAGCGGAAATGCTGAACGTGAACTCCACATGGCGGAAACCCGGCCCGATGTCTCGCTCAAACACGCAGGAGGCCGGCGTGATGGTTTGGAACGAGGGCTCACTGGGTATCCAGACAATACCGCTGACGACGACCGCCAGCACAACACGTGTCACCACAGTAACAACAACTACCACGTCTGCCCCTAAGACCGCGTCTTGGGTCAGAAATCAGGAAACATTAACATTCGACGATGTGGCTTTAAAAGGTACATTTCATTGGATCAAACGTGTATTTTAGACATTAACATTAGATGTCTTATGTTGCGATTTTCGTACATTTATAAGCTTCAATAGGTATAAAGTTAAGTAGTTGTGTGTAGCGCCTACAAATGTCGCATCGCCGTTAAATGTCGCAGGCTACGAGATTTGTCGCAACGTTGACGATAAATGTCGCAAGGACCGACATATGTCGCAAATTCTACTGACGATAAATGTCGCAACTTTAACGATAAATGTCGCAAAAATTTCAACTGCCGATATATGTCGCAACATTAACGATAAATGTCGCACACCTTTGTAAGTCATGTTAAAAACGAAAACTTGAAGTAAAATGACTAAAACTTTAAGGTTAGATTTAGATTAACCGACGAGGTTCTTTGAGCCGACTTCCACCAGAATGGTCAGTTTTTAGTTAGTATTGTCCGAAATGGTCAACTGTGGTCAGTATTTTCCATAATTGTCAGCTGCGGTCAGTATTGTCCGAAATGGTCAGTTGTTGTCAATATTGACCCAATCAATTCTTATAATTCTTGGCTCGAGTAGCCAGTTGTTGATTTCCCTGTGCTAAATGGACTGCTGTTATCAAGATTGGCCAAATGTTGTAAGATGTGATAAAACTGTAACATTATTACAGCAACACAAATTACGATAAAATTGTATTGAATATTGTATGTTAGTTACATGACTGTAGTACATGTAGCATTATCTTAGTTAAGCTCGATTGGTCATTGTCGGCTCGGGTACTACTTACATGTACCCCGGGTACTCTTAAGTATACTTACATGTACCCCGGGTACGGTAAATATACTAAAACGTACCCGGGAAATTTAACGCTAAATCGGTCGTTGTCGGCTATTTTTTTAAAATAAATTATATACACATGTATGTCAATTTTCTGTAAAATGGCCTCTATATTATCGAAACTCATACTCACATAGCATGTTGACGCAGTTTTTTTTAAAGAGAAGTTTGTTTAAGATAATCGGAAGCGCGTTTTACGACATCGGGTTTTAGGCGGGAATACAACTCAGGTACAGTCTAATATCGACCGGGTACGATTAAGTATATTTACCGTACCCGGGGTACATGTAAGTATACTTAAGAGTACCCGGGGTACATGTAAGTAGTACCCGAGCCGACAATGACCAATCGAGCCTTAGTTAATGTATTACTATTTTGCAGACGCACTGGCATATGCCGGAGTTTGTACTGGCATACTGATGAACTGACTGAAGAATAATATGTTCTTTTTATTGTTTCGATATCGTTGCCTTCAATTAATGCTTAACATATAGGCAGCGGTATTCTATGTCGCCGGTTCACTGGCTCGCTGCAGAGTATCAATCTAGTGAAAAATACCTCATCCCCGTTTATCAGTGAACTTAGCCTTCTGTTAGTTATTTCCTTTACTTTCGTGAATATAAAAGTTTTTGGATAGTTACAGTGTCAAATATCATCCTCCGTTCACAGTAATTGTGTGTATATATAATCTGACACGAGTTCTCGTTTGACTTTCATACCATTTATTATTAAACAAGTTCAGAAATTTTGTTAGTAAGCGAGCCTCTGGCGAGCTTACTAACTAATTTCCTGGACGAGTTTAATAAAATATGGTATGGAATGACAACTCGTGTCAGATCGTTTTTATCACATGCTTTTAAACTAAATAAAATACATCTTAATTGACCAAACAAATGCTGATAGATCTAAAAGTTGTTTTTATATCGTGACGTCATTTCATGTTGACAAAGTCATTTCACCAAATGAAAGCAATGCGATTGGTTAGTTATTGATTCTGTAGCCAATGAAAACGCTTAAAAATGTTGTATTACACATGTGCAATGTGAAAAATACGTAATGTCTGTATTACATTGAAAACAAGGTATAGCATGTGATAAAATATGATTCAAGATATGAAGGTCTATTGCAAGGAAAATCAACAGGACACAAAATAACGAAACAATTTGTTTTTTATTTTACACTAAATTGAAAAACAACAAATAACTGCATGTTTCTACATATTGTAAGCAATTAGCAGTAAATGAATAAAAAATAATAAGTAAACAATAAATGTAGACATTATAATCATTTTTAAATAAAATACTGTAAAATACCAACAATGTCTTTGTTGATATGATGAAAACAATAAGGCATTCTTCGTGGGTAAATGCATATATATA